>CATIWC010000363.1:0-289532 GCA_948472305.1 Vicia faba
TGAAATGATTAACAAAACTTCTTTCCTGTTTGATAAAATTTTAAAAGAAATCACAAAAACTATTTACTTTATAAATAATTAACTTATTAATATAAATGTTATGTATTTTTTATGAATAATTATTATCAAGTTATCATTTATTTATAGGTATATCTATTTTGACTTTTTATTTTTCAAAATATGTTAATGGTTTTAATAAATAATAATATTGAAAAAATAACAATTAATAAATTCAAAAAATTGTAAAAAAAGTATTATGTTAAAGGAAAAAAATTTGAAAGAGACTTATAACTAAACATAAAAAAAAATTATATAAAATTTTGCCCACACAAACTAGATCTTTTGGCTCTATCGTTGATTTGAATATTATTAATTTTAGACTGCAAATTTTAAGTAACAAATTTTTGATGAGGATTTTTTAATCAAATAATCGATCATAGTCTTTTTTCGTTTGTCTATCAAAAATCCTTGCTTGTTACACCAATTTTGAAATATAGAGGTGATGGTGGTTGTTATTGTAGTGATTGGCGTGATGAGAAACTTCATTGTAAACTAGCCGTAAAATACTCCATCACAAATTTCTTTTTAACTACAATTCACTTATGAATGAAGTGTTGGGTTATTGGTCAATGAAATGACTTTAGACCTATAATTTTAATGTCACAATATAAATTATTTTATATTTAAAAAACTTAATAAAATAATTGTTTAATAATTCTATAAAAAATTAATAAATAATAAAACATAGAAAATAAAAAATTTTAAAAAATAAAACGATCAAAAATACATTTAAGCCATATATAAAATATTAGCTGACTCAAGAGAAATATAAATTTTTGAATGATTTTTTTAAAAATTTATTGCAACTTCTAGTTAAAAATGTGAAATAAATAAATAAAAAACTATTTTAACAAGTAACTGATATAAAGTCATATTATTATGCAAGTAAGAGATGGAAGGGCATGCTACATATAAAACTCATAAAAGTTAATTGTAATTTATGAAAATATTTATTATTATCATTTAGTTATGTAGTGACAATATTAGATACAATAAAAGTTTTTATTATTGTTTTGTTATTATAGTTATTTATATTTTTAAAATTCATAAGTCTCTTTATTCAAATGGTATAAATCATTTTAAGCCCTCAATAAAACATAATTGAACCCAACACTTTTATTTAAATTCTTGCAATTGTATTAGTTTTAATTATAATAACTAAGTGGGATTATGTTTTTACTCAAGTTAGTTCAAATTTGTTAGAAAGGGGTTTCTAACCATTAAACATTTCTTTATTGAGACACACAAAAACTTACTTTTAAAAGTATTGTTACCAACCCACTAAAATTAATAAATTTGTAAAATATGAAAAAATAATATTTTAATATATAAATTATATATATAATTGTTTTGAGATTCCTGATACGGATTTTGACATAAAGGTTATTTGAATTTTGAATTTATTCTATTATTATGCTGACTTGTCTTTGTCTTTTGTTATTTTTATAATGAATAGCATTGTAAAAAAGTTAATATATTTTACAATTTTGTGAAGCATGCACAATCGAGTTTATGATGTAGCAATATCTAATAAGTTAGACATCTTGTTATAAATAACTTTAATGATAGAAAATAAGTTGTATTTAAAAATACATGAATTTTTTTTAAGTAAGTTGTCAAAATTTGTCGTGAGAAAGTAAGTGTTCTTTGAAATAAATATTAGAGATTTTGTTATAAAAAATAGTTGGATTCCTACTCATATTAGAAACTAAACGAATATAAAAGTTTAAAGAAAAAAATTCAAAAAAAAATTAAAAATAGTTTTTGGTAAAAACAAGCTTAAACTGAACAATACAAGTCAATGTTTAACCCCAACCCTTGCTCATTCTTGTCAAAAAAATTTGAAAAATAAATAATTAGAATTTTAAAGAGAAGAAGGAAAATAGAAAGAGAAATTAGGACGGATGTAAAATGAGAAAGAGCATAAGATGGTTAAGAGCTTTAGAAGAAGCCAAAAAAAAGAAAATATTTGAAAAATGCAAAGAGTGAGAAGATAAAACCTGAACCAAATAAATCAAAGATTTATTTGGAAAAAAAGGTCATGATAAAATTAAGATTTTGATACATTCTTATAATATTTCTTTTTCATGCGAGTATAATGACTTCAACAAATATAATTATGATATTTCATGCATTTATTTGGGCTATAATGAGTGGTTGGATATCATATTTTGTGAGTCGAGTATCCTTTCCATTATTTGTCATGACAACTTATACACCTATCTATTTTTAATGTGAATCAAGTGTTAAATATAAGATATATAATACTTGTATAAAATTTGAATGTAATGAACTTGTCTTGTATTTCAAGTTCGCGTCAATCTAATTAGTTAGTATTCTTCTTCAATTGATTAAATAGAGTTATAATTTTTATTTATAATTTTTTGACTGCTCCCATTCTGATGTATACAACTTTTATATATTTTTCAAAATATTTTATTTTGGTAAGTCATTTGAGAAAAATGTTTTAATGTGTATGTGTGTGCTTATAGTCATGTACTTCTATGAAAAAATTCCTTTGCTTTTACGTAATTTCACTCACTTACTAATTTAGGATATTTTCTCTAAGTTTTTGTTGGTTGTAATCTTTTGTGTTGACACTTGCTTGAGATCTCTTTGAGGCTTTTGATAAAGTACAGTTTGTTTGCCTTCAACTGATAGTCAAGTTTACCAAACCTTTACATTCATAACTTGTATCTTTAATCGCTTAAGTGCATTATTTGACTTATTATTGGTTGCATATTTATCATGATGAATGTTGAAATTCTGGAACTTGTAATATAAATATCAAGACTAATGTCTTAATACAGAAACACGATGTCAAGACAGATGTTATGACATCTGTTGATAGAAAACCATAAATTGTGCAGAAAGATAAATTGCATAAATTTAAATAACACAATCAATTGTTAACCTAGTTCGGTGCAACGTCACTTACTACGGGGGCTACCAAGTCAGGAAGTAAATTCACTATGATAATATTAGTTCAAAGCTAAATCAACCCTAGTTTACAACTCCTTGCCTAATCATTACCTTGTACAACTTCTACTTAGACACCTCTAGATTGAGATCCCTCTCTCACTTCTAATCACCACAGTGATACATACAGTCACAAACCTTGTGACTATACCAAAAATAACCAAATAGAAGATTACACTTCAAATAAACAAAACTCAACTCTTTACTTAAAAGCTCATGAGTTAGAACAATACTTTGTTTTTCTTAAAAGCTTTGAACTAAGAACAATCAGTCAACCCCAATGTATTAAAGATACATGAGCGACATGCAAAAATAAACAAAGCACCTAAAGAACTTTTAAAAACCCTAAACCCTTATTTCAACCACACACGATTATTTTTAATGATAATTTTTTTTTTAGGTTTAGTAAGTCCCTTTATATAGACTATTGCAGTATGGATTTGGAATCTTCAATCAAATCCAATCTTTCAGAAGTAAAACAATTGCAAGATCTTCTCCACAAAAATAGGAAACAATCTTCAAAGTTTCCAAAAAAGTCTCAAAGATCCTTTTTATGAAAATAAATTAAATCTACAATGTTCCTAAAAAATCCTTGTTTAGCTGCGACCATATGAGAACTAAAATCATCTAGAATCTCGTATTGTAAAATCAAATCTTTAAGGATTTAAAATGTAGAATTGTACCGATGTTCTGGTATAACATGTCACAACATCTGTCAGAACGTCTGTCAAGAAAATAACAGCAACACCTGTTGTACATTTTACCAAGATGTCAAGACATCTGACTCAACATCTGTTTGAGATACATGACAGCAGAACCTGTCATGACAGTTAGTCAAGATGTCAAGACATCTTGCTCAACATTAGTTTGATATTCATAACAGTAGAACCTGTCATGACAGTTGGCCAAGATGTCATGACATTTTGCTCAACATCATCTATGAACCATGTTTTAGCAAAATTTATGCCAATCATAAAATCATAGATCTAACAAATGTATTTGTTCTTTTCAATATAGTTATCATCATCAAAAGATGATATCCTGATTAAAAGTTTGTTACCTGTAAAACAAGGTTCCACACTCCCTCTTTTTTGGTGATGATAACACATCTCTCAGGGGAGGTGATAAAAGATATAAGATATATTTTGAGTGACGAAAATATCCCTGAGTTAGATAAAATATATACCCTTCCCCCCTGAGAGTATATTTCCCCCCCTTTGTCAAAATCAAAAAGGCAGGTAAAGGATACAATTACGAAAAAGCTAGATATGCAAACATTTGTATATTATATATTAGAGCAAGAATATCATATTTCATTTTTTCAAGTATAGACATTTATAGCGGAAGAATATATCAAACTTAATGAAAAATTGAAAGTTCTTGTGTTTAATACGATTCATGAACAAGATAGAACTAGTGAAAAATTACATAGAGAAATCCGTACCTTGAAAGACGGATATAAAGATGGAGATTACAAGGACAAAGGTGAGTATACATTGATAAACCCTAAACAAACTCAACATTTCCCAGAGTGGCACCCAAAATCGATTATCTTCAGGTTTTTCTTTTAATTAGTTTAGAGCTTTTTTGCAAAATTAATTAAAGCTTTTTTAATTTGTTTTTGTAGTAATAAGAGGTTTAGTGTAATTGAAGAAAGTACGTCACCACCACGAAACATGTCGCTATTGTTAGAACAAGATTGGTTCTGATCATATCTCAGAGTTTTGATGATAACAATAAAATATATTTTATATATTTGATACTCTGATGAACATATTTATTTGTTTCAGATAATGTTCTGACAGAAGCATTTTGACGTGCTGAGCTGAAAATAAATGAAGAAGTTCTTTAATAAAAGAACTATTTGTTTTAGCGCAAGTGCTGATGCTGACTCTGATAAGAAACTTTAATGCATCTTCTAACGCTTAGCAGGTTTCCATGTTCAGAAGTTCTTTGAAAGTAAGTGTTTTTTTAGAAGTAATTTGAAAGCAAGCGCTGATCAGAAGTACTTTGAAAGCAAGCTATGTTCAGAAGGATTCTGCAAGCAAGACGTGAAGCCATGTTCTGAAGCAAGACGTGAAGCTAGTTCTGAAAGAATAAAGAAGCTAACAAATCTTGTCAAGTTTCAGGAAACATGCTCTGACAAAGTTCCGTTTACTCATTTAATGCAAAGACAGCTACATGCACTCAAGTGTCTATGCTAGTTCATTGGAAAATGTAATACTACAAGCAAACACGCAAATATTAATTGCTCTCCACTTTTGAAGGCAGCAACGATCAATTTTATTCATGCTATAAATAGAAGATCATTTATTGCAAGCCAACTACTCAACAAATTCAAAAGAAGCAAGAACTACGTGAAAATATTCTGGGCTCACAAATTATTTTACATACACTTTGTGCAATACTAATCTTAGTGAAAAATCACAGTTGTGATATAGATTTCTTAGAAACAAATTTGTTTCACTATCTATAAAGATTTCATTCTTGTAATTGTTCCTTGAGAGACCAAGTTTGGTCAGATTTCTCAAGACGACTAGGACTAGTTTGAGTCTTAGTGGTGTTAGTCATTTGTAAGTTTACTTGTGTATTGTTAGTCACAACAGTTGTTGTGTGATTGTAATCAGTTGATTATAGTGAATTAAGTCCTTGTTGAGAAAGGCGAAATCACCTTGGCGGATGGACTGAAGTAGTTTGAGTTCAAACAAACCAGGATAAAAATAAATGTGTTTTTCCATTTTTGTTGAGCCTTTAAGAAAAAGAAAAGGAGAAACTTATTCAACCCCCCCCCCCCCTTCTAAGTGTTTTCTCACCCTTCAATTGGTATCAAAGCTTGACTCTGAGCCCAACACTTAACCGTGTCAGGAAAAGATCCTAAAAGAAAACACAAATGGCAACTGAACAAAACAACAATAGCTACAACAAACCTCTTGTATTTGATGGAGAAGATTTTGAATATTGGAAAGATAAACTAGAAAGTTTCTTTCTAGGTCATGATAGTGATTTATGGAATATAGTCTTGGATGGTTACACACATCCTACAGACTCAGAAGGAAACAAGGTTGATAGAAAAATATAAGACAATAAAAAGCTGATTTCAAAAATCACCACAGAGCTAGAAATATTTTTCTAAATGCTATCTCTAAAATGGAATATGAAAAGATCACAAATAGAGATATAACACATGATATGTTTGAGTCTCTCAAAATGACTCATGAAGGAAACACTCAAGTGAAGGAGACTAAAGCTCTGGCTCTCGTCCAGAAGTATGAAGCCTTCAAAGTAGAAGAAAGTGAATTTATAGAAGTTATGTTCTCAAGGTTCCAAACTCTGATTGTTGGCCTGAGAGTTATGAACAAGGGATACACTAAGGCAGAACACGTTAAAAAGATCATCAGAAGTTTACCCAGAAGATGGGCACCTATGGTCACTGCTTTCAAAGTCTCATAAGATCTGAACAACGTATCTCTGGAAGAACTCATCAGCGCTCTAAGAAGTCATGAGATAGAACTTGATGAGCACGAGCCTCAGAAGAAAGGTAAGTCTGTTGCCCTTAAATCAATTAAAAAATATGAAACTAATGCTTTTCAGGCTGAAGAAGAAAACTCTAAAGAATCTGCGTTAGAAGAAGATGAACTATCCTTACTCTCCAGAAGGATCAATCAGCTGTGGAAGCACAGACAGAAGAAGTTCAGAAAATTCAAGAAGTCAGAAGATAAACCATAATCTTCTGGACATAAAAAGTCAAATAGAAGAGAGATAATCTGTTATGAATGCAAAGAACCTGGACACTACAAGAGTGATTGTCCAAAACTTCAAAGAGAAAGACCAAAGAAAAAGTTTGGTAGAAAGAAAGGGATGATGGAAACCTGGGACAATTCCGAATCCTCTGAAGATGAATATGATTCTGAAGATGAGAACGCCAACCTAGCTCTGATGGCTACCACAGCAGATGATTCAGACTGTGAGTCAGATCCAAAAGAGGTATTCTCTGAATTTACTAGAGATGAACTTGCTGAAAGTTTATCAGAACTTCTGGAAAACTATAGTCAGCTCAAAATCAAATATAAGAAACTCAAGAAGAGTCTTGCATCTGATCTTGAGAAACATGAAACAGAAAAATCTGAACTCAAAAAAAATAATTTTAAACTTAAAGAGGAAATTCAAAATGTTCAAAAAATTTCTAGTTCAGATTATGTGTCAAGTTCAAAAGATATTCTGAAAGAATATGATTGTAGCTTTCAAACTTTTCTTGCTAAAAGCATAGATAGGAGCAAAATGGCTTCAATGATCTATGGAGTTAGTGGGAACAACATAAGAGGAATTGGATATGAACCTCCCAAAGGGAAGGAGACATATATACCAAAACTTGTTGCTAAGATGACTTTCACTTATAAACCTCTGAACAAACAATTCAAGTTTGGACACACACATGATATTAAATATACATCACATTCTGGAAACTCTTATGCTAATCCAAAGTTCAAACAGAACTTTAAATACTCTAACCCAAGAGGACCCAAAAAGATATGGGTACCTAAGGATAAAATAATATTTGTTGCAGATGTCCTTAACAGCTCAATTGAGACACCAGTCATGGTACCTGGACTCTGGGTGCTCACGACACATGACGGGAAGAAAGTCTATGTTCCAAAACCTAGAATTTAAAGTTGGAGGAGACGTCAAGTTTGGAGGTAATCAGAAAGGGAAGATTATTGGTTCTAGAACCATTGGAAATGGTAACCTTCCTTCTATCTCTAATGTTTTATTAGTAGAAGGGTTAACGTATAACCTGTTGTCCATAAGTCAATTAAGTGACAACGATTATGACATTATCTTTAATCAAAATTCCTGTAGAGCTGTTAGTCAAAAAGATGGAACAATCCTCTTTTCTGGCAAGAGAAAGAACAACATATACAAAATTTATTTGTCAGATCTTAAATCTCAAAATGTTAAATGCCTTTTGTCTGTTAGCGATGAGCAATGGGTATGGCACTGAAGATTGGGACATGTCAGCTTAAGAAAAATCTCTCAATTAAATAAATTAAATTTAGTCAGAGGACTTCCTAGTCTGAAGTACAACTCAGAAGCTCTGTACGAAGCATGTCAAAAAGGAAAATTTTCAAAACCTTCTTTTAAATCCAAAAATGTTGTTTCTTCCTCTAGGCCATTAGAACTACTTCATATTGATCTGTTTGGGCCAGTTAAAACTGCATCCATCAGAGGAAAGAAGTATGAATTGGTCATTGTTGATGACTACAGCAAATGGACATGGGTTAAGTTTTTAAAATGCAAGGATGAGTCACATTATGTGTTTGTTGACTTCTGTAACCAAGTGAAAAACGAAAAATATTTTAGAATCATAAAATTCAGAAGTGATCATGGTGGAGAATTTGAAAACCATTATTTTGAAAAATATTTTAAAGAAAATGGTATTGTTCATGATTTCTCTTGTCCTAGAACTCCCCAACAAAATGGAGTTGTAGAACGAAAGAATAAAACATTACAAGAAATGGCCAGAACCATGATCAATGAAACTAATATGGCTAAGCATTTTTGGGCAGAAGCTGTGAACACAACATGTTATATTCAGAATAGAATCTCTATAAGACCTATTCTTGAAAAGACTCCCTATGAATTGTGGAAAAACAGAAAACCCAACATTTCTTATTTCCATCCTTTTGGATGTACTTGTTTTATTCTGAACACTAAAGAAAATATGAACAAGTTTGATTCTAAAGCACAAAAGTGTTTTCTGCTTGGATATTCTGAACGCTCAAAAGGCTATAGAGTATACAGCAAAAAAACTCTGATTGTTGAAGAATCAATCAAAGTCAGGTTTGATGACAAGCTTGGCCAGCAACAACCAAAGCAACGTGATATTTCTGTAGGTACAGAAGATCATCTCTCAAACTCTGAAAAGTCAGAAGGAAAGGAAGACTCAGAAACAAAGGAAGACTCAGAAGATCATCCTCTTGACAATGCTCTGGATAATCTCAGAATCTCTGAACAACCCACTCAGAAAAGGTTTCCCAGAATCTCTTTAGTTTATAAAGACGTGATTATTGGAAGGAAAGAAGATCCCATCAGAACAAGATCCTCTCTCAGAATCAATGAAGATTCATTGTTTGGATTGGTATCTCTGATTGAGCCAACTTCTATTGATGAAGCTCTGGAAGATAATGATTGGATCTTAGCAATAAAAGATGAACTCAATCAATTTTCCAGAAACGATGTGTGGGATCTAGTTCCAAGACCCAAAGGATTCAACATTATAGGAACTAAATGGGTTTTCAAAAACAAACTAAATGAGCAAGGAGAGGTGGTCAGAAACAAAGCACGATTGGTTGAACAAGGTTATAGTCAACAAGAAGGAATTGATTATAATGAAACCTTTGCCCCAGTTGCCAGGTTAGAATCTATTAGATTATTAATTTCTTTTGCTATTCAAAATAACATTTCATTATATCAAATGGATGTTAAAAGTGCATTTTTAAATGGATATATAGAAGAAGAGTTTATGTCCATCAACCTCCTGGCTTTAATGACTCAAAGTATCCAGAACATATTTTTAAATTAAAAAAGTCTTTATACGGTTTAAAATAAGCTCCTAGAGCTTAGTATGAATGTTTGAGTAATTTTCTTTTAGAAAAAGATTTTATCAGAGGGAAAGTGGACACAACTTTATTCAGAAAGACATTTAAAAATGACATTTTAATTTGTCAAATTTATGTTGATGATATTATTTTTGGAACCTCTAATATCTCCCTTGGAAAAGAATTTGCTGAGACCATGCAGGGAGAATTTGAGATGAGCATGATGGGAGAATTGAAGTTCTTTCTGGGAATACAAATTAACCAAACTCCAGAAGGTACTTACATACATCAGACGAAGTATGTTAAAGAACTTCTGAAGAAATTTCAGATGTTAGAAAGCAAAGATGCTAAGACACCAATGCATCCAACATGCATTCTTGGAAAATATGAGGTAAGTATGAAGGTAGATCAGAAGCTCTATAGAGGTATGATTGGATCCCTTCTCTATCTGACTGCATCTAGACCTGATATATTATTCAGCGTATGTTTATGTGCTAGATTCCAATCAGATCCTAGAGAATCTCACTTAACTGCTGTTAAGAGAATTCTGAGGTATCTGAAAGGTACTACTAATATGGGTCTGTGTTACAGAAGATCAAAAGATTTCAGACTAGTAGGTTATTGTGATGCTGACTTTACTGGAGATAGAATTAAAAGAAAGAGCACCTATGGAAGCTGCCAGTTTCTGGGTGACAATATTATCTCGTGGTACAGCAAGAAGCAAGCAACAATTTCACTTTCAATAACAGAAGCTGAGTATATATCTACTGCTGGATGTAGTTCTCAGATGATCTGGATGAAAAGTCAGCTAGAAGATTTTAATCTTTATGAAAGTAAGATTCCTATCTTCTGTGACAATACCTCTGCAATTTGTCTTTCTAAAACTCCAATTTTAAATTCTAAAGCTAAACACATAGAAATTAAATATCATTTTATAAGGGACTATATTCAGAAGGGAATTTTAAATTTAAACTTTGTAAAAACAGACCATCAATGGGCTGATATTTTTACCAAACCCCTTTCAGAAGATAGATTTAAATTCATTTTGAAAAATATTTGTATGGAATTATGTCCTGAATAAAATTGTATTTATCTTCTGTGTTTGACTTCAGAATATTCTGAAATGAATGTTCTGATTAACAACTCTTCAGAAGTTAGAAGAGAAGTTACATCAGAAGCTATATATAAAGTTCTGAAATGTTCTAACGTTTCATTACAAGTATAGTTCAGCAGTTCATTATATCAAACAGCTGTCCCATGCAACCTTCAGGAGATGAACACGTGGTGTGTTTATGAAAGGTCACGCGTGCTAAGCTATTAACGCCGTTCTAGGTAACTGTTAGTATTTTCTCAAATCTCACGCTTTCCCCTTAATTTTCAATTTCATTAAATGCTAGTCGTGATTAGATTCTTTTTAATTAATTTTTTTTAAAACTTTTTTTACAGTTTTATTTTTAAAACCTATTTCTCAAAAGTTTTCATATAAATACCTTTGTAAAAACCTTTCTCATTTTTTACCTTCTCTTTCAAAATTCAACCGTCTCTGTTTTTTCTCTGCAACCATTTTTCTTCTCTCAACCTAAGTGCTCAAATGGCTTCCTCCTCTACTCATTCTGAGAACACCCAATCTGAACAGTACGTCATTCCTGAGAGAACCACTCTCATTCCAGTGGATAGCTTAGAAGTTATAAGTGAGTTGATGGTGGATTTTGATAACCTAAAAGCAAATGGGTTTGACCTTTTTCCTACTGTGGAGTTTCAAAGATGGGGAAACTTCTTTGACCATCTAGTTGGTCTTATTTTTCCATACCTTGTTAAGGAATTTTGGATACACGCTATTGCTTCACCAAAAGTCATCCTCTCATTTGTGATGGGTAAGGAAATCTCTATAAAATCTCATCAGAAAACTACTGGGTTTTGAAGGAACTGGAGTGACTGGAATTTCAAGTGGCAGAATGGACATGTCAAAAGTTTATGCTGAATTTTTTACAACTGGGCAAGCGTCTTCAAAAGTCAGAGATTTGAAGAATAAGTACAAGATCTGGGCTAAAATCATCCATGGTTGCATTCATCATAGAAAGGAAACAAGTTCTCCTGACTATATAAATGCTGACCAGCAATACCTGTTGTTCTGTCTAGGAACAAATGTTAAGATTGATTTAACCTATCTTCTGTTTGATCACCTCTGGACTCATGTCAAAGAAACTAGGGAAGCAGAAAGAGTGAAGAACCCTAAATCCAAAAGGAATTGGATTCCAATGGGGAGATTGATTTCAGACATTTTGACTGAGAATGGTCTGATTGCTCACTTGGATGAAGCAAACCTACTGGGGGAGTTAGAGCCTACATGTGGGAAAGCTCTGATAGGAAAGAATTTGGTGAAGAGAAAGATCATTGACAAACTGCTGATAAAACCAACTCCTTATGTTTCAACATCAATTACCAGAAGAAGGATTCCAATTGCTGACTTTCCACTGTTCAACTCAGGAGATCACCCTTGCATCATCCTGCATTACATTCAGATTTGCAAAGAAAGTGGAACTCCAATTGATCCTGCTTGACTTCAATGTAGACATGAAGCTGCTCCAGATGTTGTCTTTCAGCAACCAATGAAGAGGAAAGCAGTTGAAGGACCATCTGCTAGACCTCAGAAGAAGAAGAAGAAATCAGGTACACCTGCTGAGACTATTTTTGTTAATGATTCTGTAAATACATCTACATCTGCTGAACCCCAAACCTTAGGTGACATAGATGTTGATATAAACTTGACCATACCCTTTGAACCTCTTGCTGAAAATCCTCAAAAAGATTAAGTTTTATCAGACTTGAGTGATTTTGACTCTAATTACTCCTCTGAAACCCAAACAGAACCATCTCAAACACCTATCTCTCAAACTTTTCTTGCTGACAACTTTTCTAGACCACCTCCCAGACCTTTATCACCCAGACCTACTGGATGGTATGATGCTGGCTCTTGGAGAATACCAGGAATAAACGTACCTTTGGCCACACAAAAGCCACCATTAACCCTACCTTCTGAAAATATATTTTCCATGAACAGAACACAACCTCAAAATCCTACCCCCA
Source organism: Vicia faba (assembly GCA_948472305.1). Classification (NCBI taxonomy): domain Eukaryota; kingdom Viridiplantae; phylum Streptophyta; class Magnoliopsida; order Fabales; family Fabaceae; genus Vicia; species Vicia faba. The sequence continues at coordinate 12,723 of CATIWC010000363.1, forward strand.
CTGCTGATAACACAATCATCATTTCACCTGACATCACACCACCCACATCTCCACAACTTCCAACACCAAACTTGCCAATGCTTTCACCTCCTCAATATCCAGAACATAACCTCCATCAATCACATGAACCATCTGAACCTTGTGAACCATCAGCAACACATGAACCCTCTGAAACTCTCAATCCATCAGAAACACCTGAACCTTTTGAACAACCTGACCAAACTGAAACACCTAAGCAATCAAAAAATCCTAAACCAGCTGAATTTCTGAAAACTGTAGTTGATTTTGAATCTCTACAATTTCTAAAAAACAAAACCTACAAAAAGGATGTTACCAAACCTATTCAGCCAGATGTAAATGTATGTTTTCAGAATTTCTTAACAGAAGAACAACTTGGTTGGACCTGCTGAAGGCAGACTGCACCAAAAATGTGAACCCAACAACAACAGATCTTCTATGGGAAACGTTCAGAAGAACCTTAGATGCTGAGTCACTGAAGTTGTAAGACTTATGTCATTCTCAGGTGCTTGGGAACTTTTTCAAACATTTGCATGCCTTCTTGTCAGAAGCCGCTGATATTTGGGACAAGAAGTCTTCTCTGATGATTGCTAACGCTCCAGCTGATCAAATGGACATTTCAGAAGATGAGTCTGAAGATGCCTCTGAAGATTCAAATCCTCTGGCAATAGTTCTGTTGAATCAACCTTCTGATAAAGCTGCACCTGAACCTGTGCCAACTCTTATGGTGGATCTGGGCACTCTACTTTCAAATTTTGTTAATTCTGACTCTGCTGCATCTACTCCAAATGTTGTATCTGCTGAAGCTTCTTCATCCTCTGCTCCTACTTCACTTGTTATGGATACTTTTAATGAGCTTAAGAGGGAAAATGAAGCTATTCATGAGCGCTTGGACAAGCAAGATCAGACAAACCAGGAAATCAGAAACGGGATGATGAAACAAGAGGAATCTGCATCTGAGATCAAGAATCTTCTTATGGCTCTTATTTCTAAAAAATCTTAGTGTCATTCTGTTTCTTGTTTTTGTTTATTGTTTTGTACCTCTGAATCTTTTATTAAAACCTTTACGCTCTTCAACTATTTTTTATATACTTTTTGATTATGCCGAAAAGGGGGAGAAAATGAGTATTTTGATCTAATCTATGATTAATAGTTATGGGACGAAGTCTCAAACATTCTAACAAAATACAAAGATTTCTTTCTATGTTTAAAAGAATTTTGCAGGTATCACTAAACTATGGAAGTTTAATTCAAATGAACATTATCTTCAAAAGACTTTCTGAAGAAATCCTAGAAGAAAATTTCAAAGCTCTGATGAAAATTCTCAGGAATTTTTTCTTATAGAAATATTTATTTCAGGGGGAGATTCTTATCTCTTGTTCAATTTTATTTCTAAATCTGAATATTTTTGTCATCATAAAAAAGGGGGAGATTGTTAGAACAAGATTGGTTCTGATCATATCTCAGAGTTTTGATGATAACAATCAAATATATTTTATATATCTGATACTCTGATGAACATATTTATTTGTTTCATATAATGTTCTGACATAAGCATTTTGACGTGCTGAGCTGAAAATAAATGAAGAAGTTCTTTAATGAAAGAAATATTTGTTTTAGCGCAAGTGATGATGCTGACTCTGATAAGAAACTTTAATGCATCTTCTAACGCTTAGCAGGTTTCCATGTTCAGAAGTTCTTTGAAAGCAAGTGTTGTTCATAAGTAATTTGAAAGCAAGCGTTGATCAGAAGTACTTTGAAAGCAAGCTGTGTTCAGAAGGATTCTGCAAGCAAGACGTGAAGCCATGTTCTGAAGCAAGACGTGAAGCTAGTTCTGAAAGAATAGAGAAGCTAACAAGTCTTGTCAAGTTTCAGGAAACATGCTCTGACAAAGTGTTGTTTGCTCATTTAATGCAAAGACGGCTACATGAACTCAAGTGTCTATGCTAGTTCATTGGAAAATGTAATACTGCAAGCAAACACGCAAACACTAATTACTCTCCACTTTTGAAGGCAACAACAGTCAATTTTCTTCATGCTATAAATAGAAGATCATTTATTGCAAGCCAACTACTCAATAAATTCAAAAGAAGCAAGAACTACGTGAAAATATTCTGGGCTCACAAATTATTTTACATACACTTTGTGCAATACTAATCTTAGTGAAAAATCACAGTTGTGATATAGCTTTATTAGAAGAAAATTTGTTTCACTATCTGTAAAGATTTCATTCTTGTAATTCTTCCTTGAGAGACCAAGTTTGGTCAGATTTCTCAAGAAGATTAGGACTAGTTTGAGTCTTAGTGGTGTTAGTCACTTGTAAGTTTACTTGTGCATTGTTAGTCACAACAGTTGTTGTATGATTATAATCAGTTGATTATAGTGAATTAAGTCCTTGTTGAGAAAGGCGAAATCACCTTGGCGGGTGGACTGGAGTAGTTTGAGTTCAAACGAATCAGGATAAAAATAACTGTGTCTTTCCATTTTTGTTGAGCCTTTAAGAAAAAGAAAAAGAGAAAATTATTCAACCCCCCCTCTTCTAAGTGTTTTTTCACCCTTCAGTTTTCAGTGACCCCATTCATTCCAAGCTAAAGCTTCATTTCCAAGGATAAGGTGCAATTTTTTAACTTCACCTTCCACTCTTTGTTAACTCCATTTATCCTTTTATCTCGTGACATGTAATCAGCCAATACACTTTCTAGAATTTTGATTACCGGGGGAAGGAGGAATACTATTTTGACACTAAAGTGTACACCTAAATCGTATTTTTTGCTAATCAATACGAGTACTTTTAAAAAAAAATATTTATAAAAAATATCTACGATATAAGAAAACAATATGTTCTGGAAAAGTCAATTAAATCTTTTTTTATGATTGATCAATTATCACTTTTTTAGGGTAAAACAAGTACTGAAATATTAACCCTAATCATTATGTTTATTAATGCAATTTGTTTTTTCCAGATAAAGTTTTTAAATTATTGGTCTTCCAATGCTGCTTTACGTTTTCCACTAACTTACTCCATCCAATTTTATGTTTTCAAAAACCTATATCTTCCTCTTTCGCCTCCCTCCTATTCATCTTCCTTCAACTCGCAAGCTTCTATATCCTGGTAAATACTCTTTGCACCGTGGTGTCTATCTTCATTCCTTGTTGATTTTCCTTTGCAGGGACGTTTCCTCTTCTTCAACTTACAAGCTTCCATATCCTGGTAAATACATAGATTAAATGTTTGTTCATGAGTTCTTTATTGCTAATCTAAATTATTTCATTGCATTTCTCAAATTCTTTCCTTTTCGCTAATTATTGAGGTTGAGGTTTCTTTGTTATCAACTCTCAATAAAAACTATGGATTCTGACTTGTCTTCAATCATTCCGTACCTCCCATATGCATTGAGAAACTTAGGGAGGACTTTATTTGCAGTGTAAGTCCCGTGATTACTTATTTTCATAATCTTTAATTATTTTCATACTTTTTCTGCTCATGTTGTAATTGTGATTCTTGTTCTTTCACTTGTAACAGATTTGTTTGAATATATTCTTTGAGTCAGTCACCATATCTTGCGGTCACGCCTTTTGTAGAAAATGTCTGGTTGTTGCCATGGACAAGTATAACAAAAATTGTCCAGTTTGCAGACACTGGGTTAACATATGGTTTATGTTTGTAAAATTTCTACTTATTGTTATTTGTGTTTTCAACTGTTGATATTTTGCAGTAAAGAAAAATTTCTCAATGTGAGCATAGTTATATATAACACAATACAAGTATTATTTCCTAAAGAAGTGGAAGCAAGGAAAGAAACAAGTACCTCAATTGGTTCACAAGAAGCTCCTAATATGATTGTTAAATTTGGATGAGTTTGTTCTTATTTCACATTTTATTCATCTGTGTTAGTGCGTGAGGCACTTTTAGTGAGGAGAGAAAGAGAGAATAATAAAGAAAATAAAGATTTGTATTATTGAATTGTACAAATAATGATACAGACTATGACTAGTTATATACAACCCTAATTGGGCTTGGGCTAACACAACTTGGATTATATTTAAATATTAAACCTAATCAAATCTAATTTAATATTTCAACACACCCCCATAATCCAAGTTGTCGAACATCCTCAAAAATAGTCAATCTGAACTATTCCTAATCACTTTCTCAAATTCAGGAATCTGTCGATCTTCAATCCTTTGGTGAAAATGTCAGCCAACTGTGCTTCACTTGAGCAATGCCTAACTTCAAGTTCACCTTGATTTACTTTTCCCTCAATAAGTGAAACCTTGCTTCAATATGTTTACTTCTTCCATGCAGAACTGGATTCTTCTCCAGATTTATGGCTGACTTGTTGTCGATTTGCAATACTAGAGGTTTCTTCACTTCGACGGTCATTTCTTCAAGTACAAAACTGATGCAAATTACTTGACATGCAACATATGATCTTGCTATATATTCAGCTTCACGCAATGACAATGCCATCACATGTTGCTTCTTCGAACACCATGAGATTGGGGCACCAAATAATTGAAAGAAATATCCAGTTATGCTTCTTCGATCTTCCTTATCTCCACACCAATCAGCATCTGAAAAACAATTAACTATTGCTTCTTTTCCTTCAAAATCTTGTCGAAATAGTATTCCATAATTTATTGAACCCTTCAAATATTTCAGGATTTTTCTTGCAACCTTCATATGTAACACTCTTGGTTCACCCATATATCTGCTTACTAATCCGACTACGAAACCTATATCAGGTCGACTGTTGCACACATACCTTAGAGATCCCATAATTTGCTTGAACAAAGTTGCATCGACTTTGTCTTCCTCTTCATTCTTATCCAACTTCACATTTGGTTCGATAGGTGAGGATGCAGGATTCGAATCATCCATTATGAATCTCTTGAGTATCTCTTTGACATACTTTTTTGATGTAGCGCCATACCTTGCTTCGACATTTGAAACTTCATGCCTAGAAAATAAGACAATTTTCATATATCCGACATTTCAAATTCCTTTATCATTATCTCTTTGAACTTCGACAAGTTCTCCAAACTATTTCCAGTTACTAGCAAGTCATCAACATACAAGCAGATGATTGTTATATCTTGTGCTACAACCTGAACTTAGACACCATACTCTGATTTGCATTTGACAAATCCTAATTCGACTAAGTATTAGTCGGTCTTCTTGTTCCATGCCCTAGGTGCCTGCTTGAGGCCATAGAGCGCTTTGTGCAATCTATATACTTTACTCGCTTCCTTCTAAATCACAAACCCAGGAGGTTGTGTGACATAAACTTCTTTGTCTAAAGGACCATTCAGAAATGTTGATTTCACATCTAGATGGAATGTCGACCAGCCTTAGTTGTATGCCAATGCAATCTTTCTTCTTGACTTTGTTGTGGGCTTTTTTCTATTCGTCGGTTGCATTTGCATCCTACGCAGGAATGTCGTCGGTAACCACTTCTAAGGTTTCATGAAAGCCAAACAAGGATTGCATCTGTTTTTTTACATCGGTTCCAATTTTTTCTGTCAAGCATTGGAAGAGAATTCAGAATGCCCTTATCACTAGCCATCTTCGCAGAGGTTGATTCACTTGCCCTAAAAAAACAATCTCTGATGTGAATTTCTTGAAAACTTGATCAAGAATGATAACCAGAAGCTCTAGATACCAATTAAATTCCAATTCGACTAAGTATGAGTCGATCTTCTTGTTCCATGCCCTAGGTGCATGCTTGAGGCCATAGAGAGCTTTGTGCAATCTATATACTTTACTCACTTCCTTCTTAATCACAAACCCATGAGGTTATGTGACATAAACTTCTTCGTCTAAAGGACCATTCAGAAATGCTAATTTCACATCTAGATGGAATGTCGACAAGCCTTAGTTGCATGCCAATGCTACCACTAGTCAAACAGTCTCTAATATTGCTATTGGAGCAAATACTTCAGAGTATTCAAGTCCTGCTCTTTGAAGAAAACCTCGAGCCGCTAATCTTGCTTTATGTCTTGCTATTGACCCATCTGCATTGTGTTTTGTGATACGGTGGTAGAACCGACTGTTATACTGGTTTGCATTTTGTATTCGTAAATGTCGCGGTAAGCAAGAGTCGCCACCGAATTTTCTTTTATCCAACAAAGGAAATGGTGAAAAGAATAGAAAAATACCTTTTTTAAGATTTTCTGAGTAAGGGGGGTAGATTATGGAAAGGAAATGTGTTAGCACCCTTTCCATCCGTGGTTTTCCATGGGCTCTTATTTACTTGCTCATTTTTTGAAAACTTTTTTCGTGTTTGTGTGTTTTGAAAGATTTTGTTTGCTTTATGATAACTCTTGTATCAGTCCTCAAGAGTGTGATAAAGCGTTTTTGAAAAGAAGTTTGAAAATGTGTAAGTGTAAAAAGGAATTGGTTTTGAGCAAGTACTTAAGAACTATCTACCTACTCGAAAAAAGGTGTTATTTTCCTCCTACCCTTTAGATAGTGCTACCCTACTATTAGTGAGTAGGTAGCCCTATCGTTGGATGTTGAGGGACTATCAAAAGGGACGTTGATGGTCATCGAAGAAAACATGTAAAGATATCTTAGCAATTCGAAGGGACTGTCATCATATAGGAAACATTGATGGACAAGATCATTTCTTGTAGGAAACTCGAGGGACATTAAAGGACTATGATCTTTATGATGACTTTTAAATTGAGGGTCTTTTGCTGAGATATCCCTACGTTCGAGGGACATGACCATTATTTTTCCGAAGGCAACAAGTGAGGTTACCCTAGAGGTGCACATGTGCAAGTGTGCTTGATTATGTTCATTTATCTTGCGCATTTAGGGTTATCTATGTTCAGTTAATTGTTATCTTTCCATACAATCTTATTAGCACACATCCAAGCAGTTTATCATACGGAAAGTAAATTGAGGAAAAATAAAGTTCCTATATATTACAGGGCCACGGGGCACTTACATAATTATAGAAAGGAATTTAAATCTAATTTAATTATTACAAACCAGGAACAATTACATAATTGGAAAATAATACGACAAAAATAATAAATACGTGAAGCGTCTAAATTCTAAAGCGCGCATAAGTTAAAAGAAAAGTATTTTTTATTGTTTTTTTCATTTGAAAAAAGTTAAATGATGAAAAAGTAATTAATTGGATAAATTATGAATTAAAAAAAATTAAAACTGAATAAAAAATATTTTTTGATATTTTTTTAAGAAAAAGATTTGAAATTTAAAGCTAGATTCTAATTGATTTTTATTTTAAAGAAACCAATCAAAATAATTAAGTCAAATTAATTTACAAAATTAATTTTAATAAAAAAACCTAAATCCTATTTTTTTGTGATTTTACTGATTTAATGATTAAATAATAAAAATTGATTTTTTAAATTAATTAAAATAACAAAGAAATTAAATTAGAAAAAATAGTAAAAAGAAAAACAAGAATGGGCCTGATATTGAAGCATTTTGGGGGGTGCAAAGTTGAATTTGCAGAGATCAGCCAGCCCAATTGTCCTTTGCACGTGATTTGGTGTTGCTGCCTCTTGGAGGTCCATGGTGAGGACTACCTGTTGGGAGCATTGGATCTGGCGCCATGCAGATCTGATGGCATGAATTAATGGTGCAAGGTGTACGTGTGGGAAAGCAGGCGCATTGGATCTAAAAGAAACATGTGAGAAAATATAAAATGCTGGACCTGGGACTCGAACCCAGGTCCTTCCCCTTCCAGCGCGATTTGTTAACCGTCTGAGCCAATGTATTCATTCGTTATGAAAACAACAACAAAATAATATAACCCAAAAATATATGATCAAAATTTATTTAAGAAAAACGCGCGCTGCATTCAAATGGCCCAACCAGATCACTCCACGCCATCATCTTCTTCATTTGTCCGTCGTTTTAGCCCAACACCTTTTACCTACGGACAAATACGTCACTAAAGCACCTGCAAATCTCTAAAATCCATAACACGCAATATAAATTCAATTTAAATACATGAATCAATTGGGTTTGATCCCCTGAGCATGATGATATCCATTGTTAGGTCCAATTTTGCCTGCATCTTAAAACCCTAAAACAAAGGTTAAAATCCTAACAATGGCAGTTTGTCATATATGTATCAAAACTGGAAATTAAGTATTAAAATACATTCTAAATGCTCATACAAACAGTAATGCATAATCAAAACCTATTTATAATGCGTGTATGATCAAAATCGAATTTAGAAAAATATGTGCAAACCGTGATGATGTATGTGGTGATTCTGGATGCTTTGATGCGTGAGAATGATGATGTTAGCATCAGAACGTCCCCAAGAATGGATTGCAAACGTCAAAGCTCCTTGAAACCTTCTACAAATATCAACTCGATTGTCACTTTTTTGTCAAAAATTTGGAACTTCTTATGTGTATTCTATGCTGAAAAACCTCTCTTTTTTGGTCTGGCAATGTTGTACATATATATGAGAATGCATTAGGTTAACAAAATTGGATAGAATCTTGAAGATTTGTGAAAGGAAGATTTGATTTGTAATTTGGATTTTTTGTTTCTAAACTTGGCCAAAACATGCTTTTTTCCCCTTCCAATCAACCCTTGCATGAAATCTTAACTTGATCATCTGATTCTAGACCTATGATATGATCCTAAAACAAATCTTTGGATTTTATTTCATTATTTCACTATTTTATTTGATTTATATTGATTTAAATGAATAAAAATTAAAATAAATAAAAACAAATCTCATAAAAATAAAATAATGGATTTAAATATCCTAAATAAGTTCATGGATATGCTTGAGATCCAAAACCCACGCCCATTAGTCCAAAAGATCAAATGTGCTCACATTGACTTTTGTGCATTTTCATAAAATTAGTCAACTTTAGAAATACATATCTTTCTCAATTTTAACCCTATGAGGGTGTTCTAAGACTTTTTAGATATCTTAGGATATCCTCTAAACAACTCTTTTGGTTTCACCTCAATTGGATCTTCCATGTTCATGTAAGGAGCTTTGACCGAAAAGGTGTTTTTGTTGACTTTTTGAAAGGACCTATAATGTTTGAGCTTGTATCTCTTGATTGAGGCATTTCTTGAACTTGATGGCTGAAGAGAAGTTGTAGGGAATTGGATTCTATTCAAAATGAGCCTCAGAAGAAAAATTTCTGATAAACTATGAGAAAGTTATGTCTGGTCAAAGTTTGGTTGTCTTTTCCTATAGAAACCCTAATTTGCCATTTTTGACTTTTGATGAGTTAGGAGCATTTCTTGAGGAATCATGATCAAGCCTTGATCAAATGATGGATAATACTTCAAAATGTTGGCGTTGACCAAAAATCTTGAAGTTTGACTATATTTGGGCCATAATTGACTTTTGACCTAACACAGTTGATTTCTAGGCATTTCTAGGCATTTGAGGTTGATTGCCTTAGGAGGAGAATTGTATGGTCAATTATTGGTCAACCTTGAGCAATTGAGAACCTCTAGAGGCATGTCTTAAGTGAAAATGGGAGGGAAAATTTTGGGGTACATCATATTTCAACTTGAACACCCACTTTACTTTGATAGCTTTTATATGTGTTGGTAATTCGACTAACTCCCATGTGTTGTTTCTTTCGATTGCCTGTAACGCTTCGACCATAGATAACTTCCACTTGTTAATCTTCAAAGCTTCACTATAGTTGATTTGTTCAGCACCTACAAGTAAAGAAAAATGAACTAATTCTCCATCTGATGTGATTTCATCATCACCCACCACATCATAATCATGAAGTCTTGTTGGAAAAACTCTATTTCTTTGAGGTCTTTGGCTTATTTTATCCACAACCTCTTCGACTTCTTCTATGATGGGAGTTTCAACAACTACTTCCTCTTCGATTTTAACTGGATTCTCAACAATTCCTCCGACCTCTACTTCACCAGTTTCTTCGTTAAAATCAAAATTCATTAATGGCTTGTTGCTAGAATTCCAATCCCAGGAAGAATTTTCATTAATCACAATATCTCGACTCAACACAATCTTCTCATTAACTGGATTGAATAGTATGTATGCACCTGTTTTATGATATCTTACCAGAATCATAGGTTCACTCTTGTCATTAAGCTTCCTTCTCCTTGCACCAGGAACATGCTTGTAACACATAGAGCCAAACACATTCAAATGAATTAATGATGGTCGTTTGCCACTGCACACTTCTTCAGGAACCTTGTTCTTTAATATCTTAGTAGGACACCTATTCAAAATGTAAACTGCAGTTGAAACAGCTTCTCCCCATAAATACTTTGGAAAATTCTTTTGCTTCAGCATGCATCTCACCATATCTAATATGGTTCTGTTTCTTCTTTCAGCAATTCCATTATGTTGAGGTGTATAAGGAGTAGTTACCTCATGATCAACATCATGTTCTGCACAGAAATCTTCAAACATCTTGGATGTGTATTCGCCACCTCCAACCGTTCGCAGAACTGTGATCTTCTTCTCACTCTGTTTTTTGACAAGTATCTTGAATCTCTTAAAGATTTCGAATACTTCGTCCTTTCATTTGATCACATAGATCCACAGCTTTCAACTAAACTCATCGAAAAATGAAACAAAATATCTGTTTCCACCAATTGTATGTTCTTCGAATAGACGACATACATCTGAATGCACCACTTCGAGAATGTAGGATGATCTCACTAACATAGTCGAAATGAAAGAATTTCTGTATTGCTTTCGCACTAAACAACCTTCACAAAGTTTTTCAGGCATCTCAAGGCTTGGAATACCAGTAACCATATCTTGAGTAATCAGTTGATTAAGTGATCTAAAGTTTAAATGTCCAAACCTCAAATTCCACAACCAACTATCCTTGTGGCCGACAACAGTTTTCAAACATTGAAATTCTGTCGAACTGATCATAGTCTTAAATGTCCTATTCTTCGACAATGGATATTTTAATACCAAATTGTTCTTGGTGTCGAACAATTTCAAAACTCCATCTTTCATGACAACTGAGAAACCTTTTTCGACTAGTTATCCAACACTTATTGAGGAGGAATCCGCTGAGGAATGATGGTCTCTGCTTGGGAAATAGATTTTAGGAGCTTCAATTGTCCCCTACTCTATTGGGGAGTCATCTCTTGATTGAAGAGACGAAATGGAACTACCATCTGGTTAGGATCCAGTCTTCGTAGTGACTTGCTGGGGGAATGAGATTAAACTGTTATCTGGTCATGATCTAGGCTTTGCAGTTTCTTTAACTGGAATAGGAATCGGGAAAATCTTAGTGTCGATTTAACTAAACTAAAGAAAAGTCTTTAATTAACTTTGACTGGAATGGAAATCAGAAGAATCTTAGGATCGATTCAACTGAACCAGACAAAAGTCTTGGGTCGTCTTCAACGGAAATAGAAATCAGAGAGATCTTAGTGGCGATCTGACTGAACCAGAGAAGGTCTTTAATTAACTTTGACTAGAACAAAAATTAGAAGAATCTTAGGGTCGATTCAACTGAAATAGACAAAAGTCTTGGGTCAATCTTCAACTGGAATAGGAATTAGAGAGATCTTACTGGCGATCTGACTGAACCCTAGAAGGTCTTTAATTAACTTTGACTGGAACAGAAATTAGAAGAATCTTAGGGTCGATTCAACTGAACCAGACAAAAGTCTTGGGTCAATCTTCAACTGGAATAGGAATTAGAGAGATATTAGTGGTGATCTGACTGAACCAGAGAAGGTCTTTAATTAACTTTGATTGGAACGTGTTGTACCCCAAAATTTGCCCTCCCATATTCTTCAAAATTTGTCAAGAATCATCTTCCAATGGTTCAAGTTTGCTCAAGGGTTGCACAGTTCAAATGCCTCATAAGCCAGCTGAAATTAGGGTTTTCTTTCTTTCAAGGAATTTGAGGTTTTCAATGGCTCAATCAAGTCTCATAGGCCTATATAATTGTCAAACATCTACATGTCAAGTCTCAAGACTCACAGTGCCAATTTGCACAGTCAAAAGCTCCACTTGCTCTACAGTCAACTGCAGGGGTAAAATGGTCATTTTACAGTCAAAGGTCAGAATTTTTGGTCAACATCTTATTTTGAGTACACAATAATCATTTGATCAAGTATTGATCATGATTCCACAATGATGGCTAAAAAATCATCAAAATGCAAAAAGTTACTATTTTTGGACAGCAGAAAAGTCAACTGTATCTTGACCAGGGCATAACTTTTTCATGGTTCATCAGAAAAATTCCATCCAATGCTCATTTTGAAGGGGATGACATTTCCTACAATTCATATTCACACTCCAAGTCCAAGAAATGCTCTCACAAAAAGTTATCAATTTCTACATTATAGGTCAATTTCAAAAGTCAACAAAAACGCACTTTAAGTCAAAGACCATAACTTGAGATTGGTAAATCCAAATGACATGGGACCAAAGGCATTGGTTAGAGGACTTCAAGACCTTTACAAAATGTCCAATAACATGTTCATATGATCAAAATTGAGCAAGATATGCATTGGAGAAGTTGGGAAATTTTTGTGAATTTGCAAAAGTCAACTTTGCTTAAAACACCTTGTTTTTGCTAATGGACCTCAAATTTCTTCTTGAAACTTTATCCATGGCCTATGCACGACCCATACAGCTTAATTAAATTTATTTTCTTATTTTTTATTAATTAATTGGATTTTTAATCAATTTTAATTCATTTAATTAATTTAAATTGTAGGAAAATACAAAGATTTGATTTTTCAATCTTTTGTGAAGCAAACATGGTCAAGATATGCTGGCAATTTCGTGTGCAAATCAAAGGGACAAGAATCTCCAAATTTAGCAAGTTTTTCCAATCAAAAAGATTAAAAAATATTTGATTTTCAATCAAATATTCAAACCATCATTCCATGGATTTCTTTGCAAGATTTTGACCTAATTCTATTCTGTTATATATACACAAGCTAACCCTAATCATGCATACGTGAATTTGCTGCAGAAAAGCCATAACCACTTTGAAAAAAACCCAAGAAACTTGAAAACTGATTTCCATATTCTAACGTGATTCAAAGGCTTTTATTGGTTCTAATCTATTGCAGGGGTTCCCAGAAACGCATTGCAATCAAAACCAAGCCTTAAAGCTACAAGAATCATCAAGAACAGTTTAACGGTTTGCATTTTTTTTCCAGAATCGAATTGCTTATTTCATGCATCATTAACATGATTTTGTGTTTGTTTTGTATTGTTTGAACTCATATGAAGCTGTTGGTATAGTTTAATTGGATTAAAATGCACAGAATCGTAAAACACCATTGATGAATTCTAGGGTTCTTGAACTCTAAAATTGGGGATTTATAGTACAGGAAAAATTAGACCCCTTAAGACCCATGGTTGGAACCGTTGCATCCAGACGAACACAAAGCCATACTCGTGAAACATTTATATAAATCCTAGAGCTAATCGCTATTTTTCGTTGTTGTAGGTTGTGGGGGTTAAAAACCCCCGCTATCTATTTGTTTTTTACAGGCATCAGCGAAGAAGATGAGTACGTGGTGATGTGCTATTGGAGCATTCAAAAAGGGCGCGTGTTTATTTGTTTGTCCAGCATATTAATTGTTTCTTAATATTATAATTGTTTGTTAATATATTAACAAAGGCGTGCAGATGGCTTAGTGGATGCTGCGTTGGCAAATGATCATTGGGACCTGGGTTCGAATCCCAGGTCCACCCAAACGCTTATATTATTTTTTCTAACATAATCACATGCAGGCTTCCCAACGTGTTCCATCATGTATCTCACGCTTCAGCATGCCAAGTGGCTGGCAAAGCAGATCCAGTGGCCAAAAGATGATGAGTACCATGCTCCCAGTCAACCAGCGCCCTGGATGATCCAGAAAGTCAAAAGGGCTTGAGAGATCAATGGGCCAGAATTGCCAAACGTACCCCTTTGTTAGGCCCAACACCCCCTCGTTTCTTTATTCTTTTATTTTTTAATTTCCATTTAATCTTTTCATTAATTATTATTATTATTATTAGTATTTAATTAACAAATTAATTATTTTCACAATAAAAATCAGAAAACTAAATTTTTTTTTATATTATTATTATTTATTAATTTCACCTTTAAATTATTATTTTTGTAAATAAATGTAAATTAATTTAGTCTTTTTTAATTAGGTTAACTTTAATTATTTTCATAACAAATAAAATAAATTAGAATTAGGGTTTTCTTGACAATTTTAATTTCTTTTCTTTTATTTCATTAAAACATAAAAAACATAAAAAAAAATACTTTTTTTCTCTTTTTTAATTAATTAATTAGTTTTAAGTTTAATTAAATGCAAAAAGGACCAAAATTTCTTTATTTCTCAAAAAGGGTCAAAACCCTAAGAACTTTCCCGATTCAACTTTATCGCGCGCATATTATTTTTGATCATATTTATGTAATTGCTCCGAGAATGTAATAGCATAATTAGGACTTTTTATCGCTTTCTTTAATTTCCCGCATTTACTTTTCAAGGGTTGTTTTTGGCGATGTAAATACCCGACGCCTTGTAATAGCGTAGATTTACTTTCCGCAATTTACTTTCCGCATAATTATTAACTGCTATGCATGACAAGACTTGTTCTCAAAATAAAATCAAAACGTAGCTCACCATAAAATGTGCAAAGATAATTTAACAGAATCCTGACACACTCGCACATGCCACTCCTAGGGTACGCCTCACTTGGTTGCCTCGACGTGGTCATTGAGTATAGGGTGTTTTAGAGGTCGCCCTCCTGTCTAAAAGATCCAAGTTGCCTCGAAACGGTTGCCTCGGATAAAAAGGATCTAGGACATTAGGGTTACCGCTAAGGCGTCCTACTATTGCTTTGGTGACCACATGTCCATATAATCGAATTGACCCGAAAAACTCCAACGATGGTGCTACCTACTTCTCAATAGTGGGATAGTACTGTCCAAAGGACATTTACACAGCTTAATTCCTTTTGAGTAGGTAGAGGTTCTAAGGTACTTGCTCTTTCAAAACAAAAACAACTTTTCGCACTTACACTTTTCTGACAAAAGTTTTCAAACAAACACTTCATGACACTCTTGAGGACTGATACAAGAGTCAAAATGAAGCTTTCAAAACAAACATTTTTTTCAAAACCAACAAACACAAGAAAAGCAAATATTTTTTGAAAACATAGTGAGCAAGTACCTAAGAGCCCGTGGATAACCACGGATAGAAAGGGTGCTAACACCTTCCCTTTCTATAATCTACCTCCCGAACCGAGAAACATCTCAAAAAGGAATTTTGTTGTGCTTTTGTCCTTTCCTTGTTGGAGAAAATAAAAGACGGTGGTGACTCTTGCTTACCGCGACATTTCGCGAACCAGCATTTCAAAACAGTCAGTTCTATTTCCACCGATCACAGAACGGAAATTAGAAAAATCTTAGGGTCGATCCAACTGAACCAGGAAAAAGTCTTGGGTCAATCTTCAACTGGAATAGGAATCAGAGAGATCTTAGTGGCAATCTCACTGAACCAGAGAAGGTCTTTAATTAACTTTGACTGGAACATAAATAAGAAGAATCTTAGGGTCGATTCAACTGAACCATACAAAAGTCTTGGGTCAATCTTCAACTGGAATAGGGATCATAGAGATCTTAGTGGCGATCTGACTGAACCAGAGAAGGTCTTTAATTAACTTTGACTGGAATGGAAATCAGAAGAATCTTAGGATCGATTCAACTAAACCATACAAAAGTATTGGGTCAATCTTCAACTGGAATAGGAATCAGAGAGATCTTAGTGATGATCTGACTGAACTAGAGAAGGTCTTTAATCATCTTTGACTGAACGAAAATCAAAAGAATCTTAGGATCGATTCAAATGAACCAGACAAAAGTATTGGATCAATCTTCAACTGGAATAGGAATTAGAGAGATCTTAGCAATGATATGACTGAACCAGGGAAGATCTTTAATTAACTTTTACTTTAACGGAAATCAGAAGAATCTTAGGATCGATTCAACTGAACCAGACAAAAGTCTTGGGATATCTTCAACTGGAATAAGAATCAGGGAGATCTTAGTGGCGATCTGACTGAACCAGAGAAGGTCTTCTGAGAACGTCGTTCTGAGGAAGATGTTAAAATATTCTGTAGCTTTTGAGAAAACTACTAGGTCACATAGGTAGCCAACAATGTTTATTAATTTGATCTTTTCCCTGAAAAGGCAAAGAGTTAGTCATATGCAATATCATGATGCATGAAAGGCATTGTTGTGATGTTCTCAAAATAAATGAGATTATCATGTATGCGATATGTATGTGTATGCCATAGTATGAATATGGAATGATATTGTGATGTTTCTTAGTCTGAGAAAGTAAATCCTGGACTACTGTTGAAGAGTATAAGGAGGATGAATCCTTCGTTTCCGCTGGGGATGATGGATGGATATAATTTTCTGGGAATTTCCTCTTTTTGTTTGAGGATGTTCTGCTGGGGATTGACTCTGCTTGAGAATAAATCTGTGAGGGGATGTTACTTTGTTAAAAGGCTCTGCTGATATGGAGAAATAAACTCTGTTGGGGAATGCGCTTCTGTAGTTTGAGAAATAAACTATACTTGGGAGGAGATTTTATAAACTGTTTGAAATTATACAACTCAGCTAGGGAATACCGATTGCGGCTAGCGAAGGAACTTTGCTGGAGGAGGTAATTCCTGCTTAGGGGAGGAGAGATCGAAACTTTGGTTGTTTCTACTCTGTGGGGAACATCGATGTCACGGGGTCATATGTAATAGTGAGTTCATCTCAAGACTGTCTCTGCCCCTGTACCTGCTGGAAGGAGTAACTGTCAGGGCTAAATTGGTTTTTTAGACTTTGTCCCGTTCCTTAAAGTCATGAGCAACTGTCTTTCTGTTTCTTATGCAAATATTTGTGAATAGCAATCATATTCAAATGCATATGTCAAGAATAAGTCATTGGACGTTTTTGCAAAACAAAACAGAAAAAAAGAAAAACAAACAGTTTTGTACTTTCAAAGAAATGATTTGTATTGATTTCTGAAGTTTGCCTATAACAGGCATTTTGTACAAAGAGGTTGACGTTCTAGTAGGAGAACACCGTCGTGAGAGTGAAAACTATATAAAATAGTGTACAAAGAGAAGAAAACAGCTATGTGTAACAATCTCATTGAGTTTCAATTCTGCTATTGCCCTTATGTCTTCAAGCGTCTCATCACTTTGCTACTTGTCCAAAGTTGACTGAATTGATCGGTACCGTTCGAGCTTGATAGTTGATACTGAAGTCTGATCGCAAGGTGATCCAATGGGACATAGTGATATGCTTCAAATCCCTAACTTTTGCCGGGACCGCCCTTTCGGGTTTTCAGTCCACTGGGATACCCTTTTTTCCCAAGCCGCCTTTGCAAGTTTTCGACTTGCCGAGTGTACAGATTTTTTTGTTTTTATCCCTAACTTTTGCTCGAACCCTTTTGGTTCGCCGGGATGCCCTTATTTTTGCCTAGGCCAGTCAACCTAGCAGGTCTTTATTTACGCGTAGTATCTTTTCACTATGTATGCATTAACAGGGTGAGGAAAGTCGTCACCATCCATTATGGTCAGAATCATGGCTTCACCGGAAAATATGCTTTTGATCACAAATGGCCCTTCATACGTGGGAGTCAATTTGCCCCTGAGATCACCTTGCGGCAGTATGATACTGTTGTACCCCAAAATTTACCCTATTTTCATAAAGGCATATTATTGGTTTTATGTTTATGGAATAAAGGTATATTTATCAAGCTTCTTCAGGTTACAAGTGACGTTTATTTCGTCAATGGATGTTCTCAGAGTATTTTCCGTGTTGAAGACCGGTTCGCCGTTTTGCAATGATTCGGGGTTCAAAGAATCACAAGTCCAACCCGGCGCGTCATATTCAGGCATTCTTTTGCCAAGATATCTTTGATAACATATTCTCAAAATTAGGTTCGGCTCAAGAGTCAATTCTTTAAAGAATGTCTTCGAATGTGTGAGTTTTCTCAAAGAAATATGGTCAAAAAGTGTGCTGAAAGTACAGTTTTTACGCACTAAAAAATTCATAACTTGAAGATCGTGGCTCATTTTGAACCCGTTCCAGTGGCCAAAATTCTGTCATGACATCATCTACGTTTTCATCTCTCACAGATGAAAGCCAATTTCAATCATAAGGTCTTCAAAAATGCAGATTTATACAGTATTTTCGTATAGAAAATTTGTGACAGATGTTTATTTGCGTCATGTTCAGAAAATCATAATTTGGTCGATTTTCATTGTATTGAACTGGTTCATGTTCCAAAATTTCATAAATTAAGTTTGAATGATATACAAAAGGCCTTCGTTTTTTGCTCAGAGTGCGCATGACGCGCCGAAAATTTTGAATGCTGAATATTAGTTTATCTAGGTCGAAACTTCGAAAATTCATAACTCAGTCAATTTTCATCGGATTGGGCCCATCTTTTTATACAAGGTCACTGACTCAGAGATTTACATCTTTGCTTCCAAAGTCGAGACTGAGTTATGCTCCGATCAATACCAGTTTTTTATTGAAGAACGTGTCAGAGTTGACACTGGAGCCCAAAATAAGTTTATTTGAGGCGAAACTTCAAAAATTCATAACTAATTTACCGTTTATCCGATTGAGCCCATTTTCGGACAGGAGTTAGTTATCGGTGTAGTCTACATTTTGTTTTCGAATTTCAACTTCAAAAATTGCACTTAAGCCCCTGCGATTTAGCCTGGAACGTGACAGACTCAAGTGAATAAAAATCTACACTATTGCTTGTGGTTATTGGAGGCCCAATTGCACATTCAAAGCCCATATCTTTTCTCTAATTTCCATTATATAATCTCATTATTTTTACACAAACAATACAAATAAAACCTTTGCCACAACTCTGTCAAAGTATCAAATTCTTTCAAGAACCCTAAAAATCTTGAAATCCTTGTTACAAACCCCCATCTCACTACAAACAAACCCCCATCTCACTACTTCTCCAGTAAAGGTAAGGCTGGTTTGATCTTCATGATCAAAAGGGTGTAGAAACATTCATACATGTTATATCGGTTTTAATATTACAAAATGTCGTATATTTATTTTCTTTGTATTTCATGATATACTAATTTGTTTAATGTGTCTATGAGATTCAACACTACATGTTTGACCATTATGATCCCATGCAGGTTTATTACAAAATACTGAGGCCGAATCATAACAACCACCAATGTATGGCAAGGCAGACATCCTAAGAAGGTTAAGACAACCATCTTTCTGTTTAAATTTTTTTTTCATAAAACCTAATATTTTTCACAAACCTTTGATTTTTTATAATAAACTTGAATAATTAATTTTAGGTTTTTTAATTTAATTTTAGGTTTTAAATTAATTTTTGGTTCAACAACCACCCTTGACATTAACATTATTTTTATTTTCTAACCCTATTTTTCATTGATGTTTCTTCCCCTATCTATTTTTTGGCAAACTTAATTCTTTCTTATTAATCATTACACATAAATCTTTTTTTCAAAATTAACTTTTTTTAATTAAAACTAATTAGGTTTTAGGTTTTTTAATTAACCTTTTTTTTCTTTCAAAATTAACCTTTTTTATTAATTAAAATTAATTAGGTTTTTAGTTTTTTTTAATTAACTTTTTTCAAAATTAACTCTTTTTTTTAATTCAAACTAATTAGTATTTAGGTATTTTAATTAAAATTTTCAAAATTAACCTTTTTTTATTAATTAAAATTAATTAGGTTTTTATTTTTTTTAATTAACTTTTTTCAAAATTAACCTTTTTTTTAATTCGAACTAATTAGTATTTAGGTATTTTAATTAAAATTTTCAAAATTAACATTTTTTATTAATTAAAATTAATTAGGTTTTAGGTTTTTTTATTAACCTTTTTTTTAAAATTAACATTTTTTATAAATTAAAATTAATTAAGCTTTTTAGGTTTATTTAATTAGTTATCATAAATAATATTTTTCATAAAAAATCACCAAAACATTTTCTTTGCTATTTTCATCTTATTTTTATTTTCCTAGATAAAGTGTATAGGGAGCATTCAACTGTAATAACGTAGCTTTATTTTTCCCGCTTTTTTTCTCTCTTCACTATTATGTAACTGCCCCAAAGCTCTGTAATAGCTTAGGTTTACATTTCCGCCTTCATCTTCTGCTATTATATTTTATGCAATGCTTAGATTAATAGGATTGTATGGAAAGATAAAAATGAATGATAGAAAACCCCAATCAGAAGATAAATATAACCGAAAAAACACATTGTTGCACACTTACACCCCTAGGATACTCCCCACTTGGTTGCCTCGGAAAAAAATGGTCATGTTCCTTGAACGTAGGGATATCTTAGCAAAAGACCCTCAATATAAAAGTCATCATAAATATCATAGTCCCTTAATGTCCCTCGAGTTGCCTAGGAGAAATGATCTTGTCCCTCGATGTTGCCTATATGATGACAGTCCCTTCGAACTTCTAAGGTATCCCTATATGTTGCCTTCTATGACCATATCAATGACCCGCGCTTGTCCCTCATACATCCAACGATAGGGCTACCTACTCAATAATAGTAGGATAGCATTGTCTAAAAGTTAGGAGGAAAAGAACGACCTTTTCGAGTATAAGTAGATAAGTTCTTAGATGCTTTCTCAAAACAACTTTTTGCACCTACACAAAAACATTTCAAAACACTTTCAAAAAACAATCGCCTTGTCAACACTCTTGAGGACTGATACAAGAGTTATCACAAGGAGAATCGCTGCACTAAGGCATTTTCAAAATAATTTTCAAAACACACATAAAAGCAATTTAAAAATGAACAAGTACCTAAGAGCCCGTGGAAAACCACAGATAGAAAGGGTGCTAACACCTTCCCTTTCCATAATCTACCCCCATATTCAGAAACATCTCGAAAAAAGGTTTTTTCTGTTCTTTTTCCTTTTCCTTTGTTGGATGATATAAAAGTCAGTGGCGACTCTTGCTTACCGCACATTTGCTAATACAAAAAATGCAAAACCAGTATAACAGTCAGTTCTGCCACCGTATCACAGAACTGGCGACTTTGTTGAGGACTTAATAAGTGGGGTATACCTTAGGATCTAGGTCATTTTTTAACTTGCTTGCTTGTCTTTTGCTTTGCCTGCTTTATATTCAAGGGTTTTGTTGGGGTTATATAGATCTTACACCCGGATCTGGGGATACCTTTTCGGTAAGTAACAATAAACTGTGAGGGAACTGTGTGGGGTATACCGACACGGTTGAAGCAGTAGCTATGTTGATGTGGAACTTTGGTTGGTAGCGGTAACCCTTGAGTCAATTAGGGAGAGTACGGGGCCGCCGCGTGGTGTCGTGAAGCATCAACTGACCTTAGAACCTTTAATTACACAACTTGTCCAGTAGGACGTAGCGAGATGGCCGACTTTGGTGTATTCCCAAGGTCGATAGATACTCGATGCTACACTCATTGAGGTTTGACTCTTGAGTTTTGTTTGGTTGTGAGTCAATCGCCTATTGAACGAAGCTGCGGGAAAGATCGGTGATATTGAGATCCCTTAGAACCCGATTACTATTTATAGGATAGGTTAAACCAATCCAACTTCAAGAGGGTACTCACCTATGGAATCCATGCAAGCATAAACCTAAGGCTACTTGTGTGACTTGTTTTCTTTTTGTTCCTAATAATTTGAACTCGTTGCAGGGCTTTTTTTGTATTCCTTGCAAGACCTTGTTTGTATAAATCCAATAAATTGGTTTCTTACCCTGCATTTTTGCTGGATGCATAGCATACACATCATAGCATCATACCATAGAATTTCCTTAACCATTTCAAGGATTTCGAGGGCCTTTGATGCAGGTTATGTTGAACCAGACGTCTAGCAAGGGGCAAGGGGATTTATTTTCCTCTAGCCAATACTGTAAAAAGATCAAAACACGATAATTTGAGTCAGGGGCTATGACCCACTTGATATGGTGAGCTTGACTCTCGTAGAAGGACATTCGACGATACAGAGTTTTTCAATCAAAGCTGCAAATCTCAACTTCTGATATTTTCTTATTTACCCCGCGAGATCCTTGAAAACATTGCATACATATATCATACATATCATTGCATAAACAGGTTTCAAAGTAGGTCTCTCATGTTCTCGCTGTTTATTTCAGCAATGGCTCTCAAACAAGACAATAGAGATCTCCAAATTCAAGAGGCTCAGTTCATGGAAATGTTCCTAAACCTATACTAGGGAAGGAAGAGTTGAAAGCACTCCTCGCTAGGAACCTGGCCAAGAAAAATCCTGAAGACAATAAGGACGAATGGTTGGAACAACTGCAAGCTGAAGTTGAAGCAATGAGAACCCAGATGCTGGGGCAAATGGCTCTTATCCAAGGCCTAGCCCGGGGACAAGAAGAGCTGAGAACCATTATCAACAAACTTCATCAAGATGGATACAACCGTATGATGCAAGAAGTCGAGGCAGGGGACCAAGTCATTGATCAACCTCCAAGAAGACAAGAGTTTGGTTTGGTGAAGAGTGGAACTTTCCAAATTTATACTACCTCACGGGTCCAATAACAACCTCGCCAAAAACAACGGGTTAATCAGAGTAAGCTAGATACACCCAAGAGGAAGTTTACCAAACTCAATATGCCGCTGTCTCAAGCTTTACAACACATGTTGAGGATGAATCTAGTTACGTTGATAGGGCCTCATCCGAATCCCAAGACTTCTTCGCCTAACTACAATCCTGATGCAAGGTGTGCATATCACTTTAACAGTCCGGTGCATGACACTGATAGCTGTTGGACGTTGAAATACAAAATTCAAAACCTGATCGATGAAGGAGTACTGGAGTTTACACAAGATGGCCAGGATGAGTTCTTCTGCCATCTCTCCAAGGCACACTATCCGAAGTGACAAGATCAGACAAAGAAGCTTTTGTTCATTAGAATTTTCAATTTATAACTTTTTTTTATTGTTCGGATATTTATTCATGTCAAACTTTGTTACTTTGTCAATGCGTTGCATATGTCTTTTTTTAATCAATTCATTCATATTCACTATATTTAAACTGCTTTCCTTTTTGTGATATTCAACTCTTGATTAAAAGTCGTAAGCCTTTAGAGGGAGGATGACGAAAATGATACCACAATCTCTACAGTATGCTTTTGAACATACCCCGCTAATGATGTACAGGCATTGTTTCAAATCCTAAACAGTGGAGTTATAAGGAAGATAATCCCTAGTTAACCCCTTTGAGCCAAAGAAGTAGGAGTTTTTATTTTCACAAAAATTAAAACCCTTAATCGTAACCTGGGGCAGGGTAGTTTCCTCAGTTAATTCAGGTGCGCATTCAGTCACAATCTTTCGCTTCGTACACAATGAATGGCATCGAAGACGTCCTTCCAAATCAGAAGATGGTGATGGTTCCACATAGTCATTAATAACATACAATAATTATCTCTCAAAATGAAATCCCACTAAGTAAAAACCTACGAAGGAGACTTAAGAAAAAAACTAGGACATCCTGCTGGCGGTAATCACAAAAGAAACAGTTCAGGCAAAAGAAGGGATAACGAAAACAAAAAAAGAGGTTACTACAAATCCTCGACAAAAAAAAGGTTACAAAAATGACTGCCTTCTCAAACAAACGTTCAATCTTTGAACCATCACCGAAGTATCAAGGACAAGATGCCAGACTCAATTGGGATCTAAACGCAGAATTAGCTGAGCATAGGACTGAAGAACATCACGAAGAACGG
Source organism: Vicia faba (assembly GCA_948472305.1). Taxonomy (NCBI): domain Eukaryota; kingdom Viridiplantae; phylum Streptophyta; class Magnoliopsida; order Fabales; family Fabaceae; genus Vicia; species Vicia faba. Next base: position 36,505 of record CATIWC010000363.1, read on the forward strand.
GTGGATACAAATAAATTTTGAGCCTTTATCCTTTGTTTCTTAAACCGTGAACCAGGCCACGTTATAACCCTCAAAAGTCCTAGCTGAAGCATGGGTTAGTTCGAAAGCATACTGTTATAAAAGATATCCCGACTCCTGTAAGGTTTGCTATAAATCATGAGTTGATATCACTTTTACAAAATTTGTTTGTTTTACTAAAAAATGAATTTTCAAACTTCAAGACAGACATAAGCTTTGCATTCATAAAATACTATTGTTTGCATATGACTATTTGTTCAACAACAGAGAAATTCACACGACGGATATTCGATGAACAAAGATCTTCTCAGTGGACAAAATCACCTCAAGTGGAAAAATACTTCTAACCAAGGGGCACAGCGTGATCATTGTCCATCATCTGGGGCAGTCAAGTCAAGATTCAAGGAATCTCTAAAAGATGCCAAATAGCCAGAGGCAGACCTCCATCTGAATTACTTGGAGCATTGGATATGGATTCCAACAACGAATCATGTACGATTAAACAAACATCTTCTGGCAGTGTGGCAACACTTACTACTATGGACAGTGATAATTCTTCGTACTCGATGAACGTGGACATAGTCGGAAAATACTACGCATGAATAAAGACCCGCTAGATTGACTGGCCTAGGAAAAAATAAGGGCATCCTGGAGAACCAAAAGGGTTCGGGAAAAAATTAGGGATAAAAACAAAAAATATGTACACCCGGCAAGTCGAAAGCTTGAAAAGGCGGCTTGAGCAAAAAATGGTATCCCGGTGGACTAAAAACCCGAAAGGGAGGTCCAGGCAAAAGTTAGGGATTTGAAGCATACGACTATGTCCCGTCATCTTATAGTTTGTTTATCAGTAGAAGACTTATCATACTGATCAACATCCACCAAGCCTCCGCAGGTACTTCCTCCAACAAGTACAGGGGCATAAAAGTCCTGATGCAAAGTCATTGCCGTATCCTCAGCATACGACCCCGTGACGTCTATACTCCCCACAGAGTATACAAAACTAAAGCTTTATCATCGGCTTCCCCAAACAAGAGTTACTTTCCCCAGAAAAGTTCCTTCAAAGAGATGACATCTATATTCTCCAGCCGAATTTTATAATCGCAAGCAGTTCATAAAGTTGTCTCCTAAGCAGATTTTATTTCTCTGAATATAGAAGCTCAATCCCCAATAAAGTTTATTTCTCCAGCTACGGAAGTTCATCCCCCAACGGAGTTTATTTCTCCGAATCGGAAAAATCTTCCAGCAAAGCATCTCCTCTCTCAAACAGAGTTATTCCCCTACAGAGTTATTCTCAACCAGAGTCTCTCCCCGATAGAATATTCATAAACATAAACGAGTAAATCCATGACATAATCGTCTCCATTCACCATCCCCGACAGAATTAGAAGAACCACAATTCTCTACAACAGTCAGGAATTCTATATTCTCCAGCAGCAGTCAGGGATTTATTTTCCAAAACTCGGACATACCCCAATAGCATTTCATGTACATACAACATGACATGCACATACATATCATATACAGCAGGATCTCATTTATTTTGAGAACATCATCTCACAAGGAATTTCATGCATTGCATATAATTAACCCTAGTATCTTTTTAGGAAAGACAATTATCTTCAACAAATCCAACAGTTATACATGTCACGTCTGCAGACGACTAATAGAAACTCAGTTCCCGAAACCAAACGGGTCAACTAATCTACACTATCACTTCGAAGTAACCCTACTATCCAGGATCCTTCCCATAAGCCCTACTATCCAAGCTCTCATTTCGAAGTAACCCTACGACCCAGGTTCCTTCTCATAGCCCTACTATCCAGGCTTTCATCCTGAAGTAACCCTACTATCCAGGTTCCTTCTCACAACCCTACTATCCAGGATTTTATCTTGAAGTAACCCTACTATCCATGTTCCTTCTCACAGCCCTACTATCCAAGCTTTTATCTCGAAGTAACCCTACTATCCAGGTTCCTTCTCATAGCCCTACTATCCAGGCTTTCATCTCGAAGTAACCCTACTATCAAGGTTCCTTCTCACAGCCCTACTATCCAGGCTCTCATCTCGATGTAACCCTACTATCCAAGTTCCTTCTCATAGCCCTACCATCCAGGCTTTCATCTCGAAGTAACCCTACTATCCAGGTTCCTTATTATAGCCCTACTATCCAGGCTTTTATCTCGAAGTAACCCTAACATCCAGGTTCCTTCTCACAACCCTACTATCCATACTTTCATCTCGAAGTAACCCTACTATCCAGGTTCCTTCTCATAGCCCTACTATCCTGGCTTTCATCTCGAAGTAACCCTATTATCCAAGTTACTTCTCATAGCCCTACTATCCAGGCTTTCATCTCGAAGTAACCCTACGACCCAGGTTCCTTCTCATAGCCCTACTATCCAGGCTCTTATTTCGAAGTAACCCTACTATCCAGGTTCCTTCTCACAACCTTACTATCCAGGCTTTCATCTCTAAGTAACCCTACTATCCAGGTTCCTTCTCTTTTATCTCCAGACAACAGCTTATAACACTGTAAAACCTGGACCCGACCAGATACGGTCGATTTCACATTTCCCCAGTAAGTCACTGTGAAGCCTGGAATACGACCAGATAGCAGTCAGCCTTATCATCCTTAACCAGTCACTGTGAAGCCTAGATCTTGACTTGATAAGAAGTTCACTTCTGTATCCCAATCAAGAGATGACTCCCTAGTAGAATAACTGACAACTGAAGCTCCTAGACTCTATTCCCCAAGACAGAGACCAACATTCCTCAGCGAAGTATTCCCTAACAACAGGAACATGAATTCTCACGAAGGAATATCTCACGAAATCATCATTATTCTGGATGGCATCTTTAAGCCCATCTCCGACGACTCTCCGCCACATTCTCAGGATGGTGTCTTTAAGCCCATATCCGACGACTTTCAATCATCTTCTCCAAATGGAATCTATAAGCCCATTCCTGACATTATCTACATATTCAAGCATCATTACAGACGAGTGCAAATTTATGGGCACTCTAGTGTTCAATCATCTTCCACCTTCAGATCACGAAAGGCAGACAAGTCAATCTAAATATTCAGGTTTAAGAAGTTTGAACAGGGGCAACTATTGTACCCTAAAATTTACCCTCTTTTCATACACGCATATTATTGATTTTATGGTTATGGAATAAAGGTATATTTATCAAGCTTCGCCAGGTTACAAGTGACGTTTATTTCGCCAATGGATGTTCTCAGAGTATTTTATGTGTTGAAGATCGATTCGCCGTTTTGCAACTGTTGTACCCCAAAATTTGCCCTCCCATATTCTTCAAGAAATTGCCAAGCCAAGTCACAAAATTCCCCAAGGGTTGTGCAATCCAACTGTCTCCTATACAGTCAAAACTAGGGTTTGGGTTCTGATCAAGAAAAGGAAGTTTTCAAAGGCCCAATCAAGTCTCATATGCTTACAAAGATGGTCAAGAATCCTCATATCAAGTTTCAAGGCATTCAGCTCAGAATTGTACAGTCAAAACCCCAAATTGCACTACAGTCAACTGTAGGGGCAAAATGGTCATTTGGCAGTCAAAAGTTCAAATCTTTGGTCAACATATCATTTTGAAGCCACAAACATCATTTGATCAATGCTTGATCATGATTCTCAAAATTTGGCTCAGAAATCATCAAAGATGCAAAAGTTACTATATTTGGACAGCTGAAAAAGTCAACTGAAATTGACCAGGGCATAACTTTCACATGGATTATCAGAAAAATTCCATCCAAAGCTCATTTTGAAGAGAAAGACATTTCCTACAATTCATCTTCATATTCCAAGTCCAAGAAATGCTCTCACAAAAAGTTATCAATTTCAACATTATAGGTCATTTTCAAAAGTCAACAAAAAGGGACTTTAAGTCAAAGGCCATAACTTGAGATTGGTAAATCAAAATGACATGGGACCAAAGGCATTGGTTAGAGGACTCAAAGACCTTTCCAAAATGTCCAAGAACATGAGAAAAGCTTAAAAATTGAGCAAGTTATGCCTTGTGGAAGTTGGGAAATTTTTGGATATTTTGAAAAGTCAACTTTGATTCAAATGGTCTAAAATTGCTAATGGGCCTATTTTTCTTCCATGATTCATCATTCCAAGCCTATGCACGACCACTTGGCCCAAAGGGAAGTATTTTCTCATTTTTTATTTATTTATTTGAATTATTATTCATATTAATTCATTTAAATTCTATAAACATGTGAAAAATATCTAACATGACCTAACCAATCTTTTTGTACACATTTTAGGCTCAATAATTCGTGCACATCCCAACATGGAAAGATTTGGCTTGATTGGATGCTAATTGAATCAAATGCACATGAAAAAGATATGAAACATAATGGAAAAAAAATCAAATATTCAAACAATGAATTACAAGAGATTTGATTGATTTTCTTAACCTAATTGCCTCACTACAAATGCCTGAAGAGAACCCTAATGCCCATACACCCTAAGCTGCGCAGAAGAACAATATACAAACTTGGAATTTTCACTTAAAAAATCAAAACTGAAACCATTGATAGAGGGCGATTCAAAGCTTAATTCCTTTTCCAATAGCTTCCTCAAGGTTCCCAGAAGCGATTCCAATCCCTAACATCAACTCAAACGCAAGGAATTGGTAACGAGACCTTCGACTGTACAGCAAAAAACTCATGATCGTATATCGTATTCTAGGCATCCTCATTGCATTTTAATTGTATATTCTTGTTCCTTGTGATGTTTTAAAGCTAATCCATACCTTTAATTGCATTTTTCTGTGTTGTATGAGATTATGCCATAACTGTTATTCTAGGGTTTTCAGGAGGATAAATTAGGGCTTTTGCAATAAGGCAAAATTACGCTTCAAAACCATGACCATCCAACTCAGTGCAGAGAGACGAAGAAGAAACACTTGTCGCGAACAATTTATGAGCCCTGTAGCGCTATTCGCTATTTTCCCTAAAGCCCTCTAAAACCACGCTCTGAAAACCGTGGCTCAATGTTTTTAGTTTCAGGGGAAACGAGGAAGAAGACCTCGTGGCATCAAGTGATTGGAGTGTTTAAAATTTCGCGCGTGTTTCCATGCGTTGATCCGTTTTCTTTTATATCGTTTGATTCTTATTATATATTAACAACGCGTTAATTGGCTCAGACGGCAGGCATAAGGATTGGCAAGGCTCAAGACCTGGGTTCGAATCCCAGGTCTTCATTACTTTCTATATTATTTTTCCATATATTATCCCATGCAGATTCAGCGCTAGCAACTACCATGCATCTTCATTATCCAACGTGCCACGTCCACTTAAAGATCAATCTAAAGGCTGAGATTGAAGGGACATCCTACGCGCCAGTCAACGCATCAACATGCTAGCAAAAAAGTCAAATGGATCTAAAAGCTTGTTGGGCCAAATTACTGGATCCATACCTCACTATTAGGGCCTGAACCCCCCCTGGTTTGCCTTCTCTACATTTTTTCTTATTTTATTTTTTAATTGCTATTTTATTTCCTTATTTGTTTTAATTAATTATTTTTTACAAAATATAAAAAAGGCCTAAAAAATCAGAAAAGACAAGAAAAACCTAATAAATGTTTTATTCTAATATTTTCATAAATAAATTAATATGTAATTATTAGTTTTAATTAGGTTACAATTTTAATTTCTTTTAATAACAAAAATACAAAAAATATGTAGAAATAGGTTTAATTTTTATCCCTTTAATTTGTTTTCCCTTTTTACCATATTATTTATTTATTTATTTTCATAATTAATTGTACATAATCAATTAGGGTTTCATTTAGATTTTAATTTAATATTTTCACAATAAATTTAAAAGCTATTAGAATTAGGGTTTGCCTTTTAGTTTAATTTTAATTTTCTATTAAATCTTAAAAAATACAAAAATACCAAAAAAACATTTTTCATTTTTATTTGTAATTTTAATTCCTCGTTAACTTTAATATTTTGCAAAAGGGTCCAACGCCCGTATTCTTAACTATTTAATTTCGCATATTTATTTTATTTCGCTTGAATAATTATGTATCTCTCCCAAAGCCATGTAACTCGGACAATTTAACTTCTCGCACTTTTTACTTTGCTTTATTTATCTTTCCGTCAAATCGGGTCCGGTTTAATTTTGGCGATGTGGACCCGCGCCATTTGTAATAGCCTTAGAATTTACTTTTCCGCAAATATTGTTAAATAAGCATGCAAGAATGAATGGACATAATAAAATCAAGCGTAGATCACAACAAACATGACAAGACAAATATCAATGAAAACGACACACGAATCGCACACACCACCCCTAGGGTACGCCTCACTGTTGCCTTGCCTCGAAAGGTGATCGTCGAGTAGAGGACGTCTTAGTAAGTCCTCATGATTCGGGAACCTGGCATGAGGGTAGCTTCTAAGGTGTCTTCCCATTGCTCTGGTGATCACCATGTCCCTACAAACTCGAATTGACCCGAACACCTCCAACGGTGGTGCTACCTACCTCTCAATGGTGGGATGGCACTACTTTAAAGGACTTTTACACAGACGAATTCCTTAGGGTAGGTAGGTTCTCGTAGATACTTGCTCTCTTCAAAACAAACTGAAATCTTTTCACACCAACACATTTTCAAAAGCTTTCAAAGCAAATTTTTCAAACACTCTGACGTACGAGTCGAACTGAAATTTTTCAAAGAAACTTTTTAAAACCCACAATTGAAAAGCAAACAATTTTGAAAACACGAATGAGCAAGTATCTAAGAGCCCATGGATAACCATGGATAGAAAGGGTGCTAACACCTTCCCTTTCTATAACCTACCTCCCGAACCGAGAGCAATCTCTTTAAGGAATTTTTCTGTGCTTTTTTCCTTTCCATTGGGAGAAAATAAAAGACGGTGGCGACTCTTGCTTCCGCGACATTTCGCGAAACCAGCGTTAAACAGTCAGTTCCAGATCCACCGATCACAGCAACGATCTGGGATTCAAAGAATCACAAGTCCAACCTGGCACATCATATTCAGGTGTTCTTTCGCCAAGATATCTCTGATAACGTATTCTCAAATTCAGGTTCAGCTCAAGAGTCAATTCTTTAAAGAAGATCTCCGAATGTGTGAGTTTTCTCGAAGAAATATGGTGAAAAAGTGTGCTGAAAGTGCAATTTTTACGCACTAAAAAATTCATAACTTGAATATTGTGGCTCGTTTTGAACCCATTCCAGTGGCCAAAATTCCGTCTTGACGTCATCTACGTTTTCATCTCTCACGGCTGGAAGCCAATTTCAATCATAAGGTCTTCAAAAATGCGGATTTATACAGTATTTTCGTACAGAAAATTTGTGACAAGTTTATTTGCGTCATGTTCAGAAAATCATAACTTGGTCGATTTTCATCGTATTAAACTGGTTATGGCGCAAAAATTTCACAAATTGAGTTGACTATGTTTTCAAAAGAGGTGTCGAGTTCGAACGATATTCAAAAGGCCTTTATTTTTTGCTCAGAGTGCGCGTGACGCGCCGAAAACTCTGAATGCTGAATATTATTTTATCTGGGTCGAAACTTCGAAAATTCATAACTCGGTCAATTTTTATCGGATTGGGCCCATATTTTTACACAAGGTCACTGACTCAGAGATCTACTACTTTTCTTCCAAAGTCGAGACTAGGTTATGCTCCGATAAATACCAGTTTTTTATTGAAGAATGTGTCAGAGTTGACACTGGAGCCCAAAATAAGTTTGTCTGAGGCGAAACTTCAAAAATTCATAACTAATTCACCGTTTATCCTATTGAGCCTATTTTCGGACAGGAGTTAGTTCTCGATGTCGTCTACATTTTATTTTTCAAATTTCAACTTCAAATATTTCACTTAAGCCCCTGCGATTTAGCCTGGAACATGACTGACTCAAGTGAATAAAAATTTGCACTATTGCTTGTGGTTATTGGAGGCCCAATTGCACATTCAAAGCCCATATCTTTTCTGTAATTTCCATTATATAATCTCATTCTTTTCACACAAACAACACAAAAAAAAAATCTTTGCCACAACCCTGTCAAAATATCAAATTCTTTCAAGAATCCTAAAAATCTTGAAATCCCTGTTACAAACTCCCATCTCACTACAAACAAAGCCCCATCTCACTACTTCTCCAGTAAGGATAAGGCTGATTTGATCTTCATGATCAAAAGGGTGTAGAAGCATTCATACATGTCATATCGATTTTAATATTACAAAATGGCATATATTTATTTTCTTTGTATTTCATGGTATACTAATTTGTTTAATGTGTCTATGAGATTCAACACTACAGGTATGACCATTATGGTCCCATGCAGGTTTATTACAAAACACTGAGGCCGAATCATAACAACCACCAATGTATGGCAAGACAGACATCCTGAGGAGGTTAAGGCAACCATCTTTCTGTTTAAAACTTTTTTCATAAAACCTAATATTTTTCACAAACATTTGATTTTTTATAATAAACTTGAATAATTAATTTTAGGTTTTAAATTAATTTTTGGTTCAATAACCACCCCTGACATTTGCATTATTTTTATTTTCTAACCGTATTTTTCATTGATGTTTCTTCCCCTATCTATTTTTTGACAAACTTAATTCTTTCTTATTAATCATTACACATAAACATTTTTTTCAAAATTAACTTTTTTAATTAAAATTAATTAAGTTTTAGATTTTTTAATTAACCTTTTTTTTTCTTTCAAAATTAACCTTTTTTATTAATTAAAATTAATTAGGTTTTTAGTTTTTTTTTAATTAACTTTTTTCAAAATTAACCTTTTTTTTAATTCGAACTAATTAGTATTTAGGTATTTTAATTAACATTTTCAAAATTAACTTTTTTTTATTAATTAAAATTAATTAGGTTTTTAGTTTTTTTAATTAACTTTTTTCAAAATTAACCTTTTTTTTTAATTCGAACTAATTAGTATTTAGGTATTTTAATTAAAATTTTCAAAATTAACATTTTTTATTAATTAAAATTAATTAGGTTTTTGGTTTTTTTATTAACTTTTTTTAATTTAAAAATTAACATTTTTTATTAATTAAAATTAACTAAGCTTTTTAGGTTTATTTAATTAATTATCATAAATAATTTTTTTCATAAAAAATCACCAAAACATTTTCTTTGTTATTTTCATCTTATTTTTATTAAAAATTAATTAGGTTTTAGGTTTTTTTATTAACTTTTTTTTATTTAAAGTTAACATTTTTTATTAATTAAAATTAACTAATCTTTTTAGGTTTATTTAATTAATTATCATAAATAATTTTTTTCATAAAAAATCACCAAAACATTTTCTTTGCTATTTTCATCTTATTTTTATTTTCCTAGATAAAGTGTATATGGCGCATTCAACTGTAATAACATAACTTTATTTTTCCAGCTTTTTTTCTCTTCACTATTATGTAACTGCCCCAAAGCTCTATAATAGCTTAGGTTTATATTTCCGCCTTCACCTTCTGCTACTATATTTTATGCAATGCTTAGATTAATAGAAATGTATGGAAAGATAAAAATGAACGATAGAAAACCCTAATTGCAAGATAAATATAACCGAAAAAACACACTGTTGCACACTTGCACCCCTAGGATAGTCCCCACTTGGTTGCCTCGGAAAACAATGGTCATATCCCTCGAACGTAGGGATATCTTAGAAAAATACCCTCAGTCTAAAAGTCATCATAAAGATCATAGTCCCTTAACGTCCCTCGAGTTGCCTACGAGAAATGATCTTGTTCCTCGATGTTTCCTATATGATGACAGTCCATTCGAACTGCTAAGGTATCCCTATATGTTGCCTTCTGTGACCATAACAATGACCCGCGCTTGTCCCTTATACATCCAACGATAGGGATACCTTCTCACTAATAGTAGGATAACATTGTCTAAAGATTAGGAGGAAAATAATGACCTTTTCGAGTATAAGTAGATAAGTTCATAAATGCTTGCTCAAAACAACTTTTTGCACCTACACAAAAACATTTCAAAACACTTTCAAAAAAATTCTCCATGTCAACACTCTTGAGGACTGATACAAGAGTTATCACGAAGCAAATCACTGCACTAAGGAATTTTTAAAACAATTTTTAAAACACACACAAAGCAATTTAAAAATGAGCAAGTACCTAAGAGCCTGTGGAAAACCACGGATAGAAAGGGTGCTAACACCTTCCCTTTCCATAATCTACCCTCCGTACTTAGAAACATCTCGTAAAAAGGTTTTTTCTGTTCTTTTTCCTTTTCCTTTGTTGGATGAAATAAAAGTCGGTGGCGACTCTTGCATATCGCACATTTGTGAATATAAAAAATGCAAAACCAGTATAACAGTCGGTTCTACCACCGTATCACAGATGGGCTTGATTACTAGATCACCAACTTGATACACTTTACGTCTGGCCTTTTTGTTGAAAGCCTTGATCATCCGTTTTTGATACATTTGACCATGACAGATAACAGTAAGTCTTTTCTCATCAATCAGATTCAGTTGATCAAGTCGAGTCTTGATCCAATCGTCTTCGTTTAAGCCCACATCCTTCATGATCCTCAAAGAAGGGATTTGGACCTCAATAGGTAGGATAGCCTCCATACCATATACCAGAGAATAAGGTGTTGCCCCTGTCGACGTTTGTGTTGAGGTGCGATAACCATGAAGAGCAAATGGTAACATCTCATGCCAGTCTTTGTATGTCACCGTCATCTTCTGTATGATTTTCTTAATGTTCTTATTAGCAGCCTCCACAATGTCATTCATCTTCGGCCGGTAAGGAGAAGATTTATGATGCTGGATATTAAATTGTTTACAGAGTTCGGTGATCATTTTATTGTTGAGATTCGTACCATTGTCTGTGATTATTCTTTCTGGCATACCATACCGACAAATCAGGTTATGCCTGATGAACCGCGCCATAACATTCTTGGTAACAGTATCAAAAGAGGCAGCCTCAACCCACTTCGTAAAGTAATCAATGACGACTAAGATGAAGTGATGCCCATTGGAAGCGGTAGGTTTAATCTCTCCGATCATGTCGATGCCCCAAATTCCAAAGGGACAGGGAGCCTTCAATACGTTCAAGGGAACCGGAGGTACATGCACTTTATCAACGTAGATATGGCATTTGTGACAAGTTCGAGATTGATGATAACAGTCTGCTTCCATAGTGAACCAATAGTATCTTGCCCGTAGGATCTTTTTAGCCATGGTATGTCCACTAGAATGGGTTCCAAAGGTACCTTCATGTAAATCTTCCATAATCCTCTCTTCTTCGCTCTTTTCTATGCACCGAAGTAAAATAGAGTCATGGTTGCGCTTGTAGAGGATTCCATTACCGAGGAAGAACTTTGCGGCGAACCTTCTCAGAAACTTCTTATCATTGATAGATGCCCCCTCGGGATATTCTTGAGCTTCGAGATACCTCTTTACTTCATGAAACCAAGGTTTTCCTGATACTTCTTCAGTTTCAATCTCATAGCAGTATGCTGGTTCATCCAACCTCTTAATAGTGATCTGATGAGCCTCGCTGTCCCACTTGACCTTGAACATAGATGACATAGTAGCTAGCGCATCCTCTAACTGATTCTTTTCTCGTGGAAAATGTTCAAAGGTGACCTATTCAAAGTGTGGAAGCAATGTCAGCACATGTTCTTTGTACGGGATGAGATTAGGGTACTTCGTATCCCACTCTCCTTTGATCTGACTTATTACCAAGACTGAATCCCCGAAAACGCTCAAGAACTTGATCCTCAGGCCAATAGCAGCTTTGAGACCCATGATGCATGCTTCATACTCCGCCATATTATTGGTATAGTTGAAACATAATTTGGCCGTGAAAGGAGTATGACAACTGTTGTACCCCAAAATTTTCCCTTTCATTTCTCAAGGATTCTCTCACAAGATCTTCAATGGTTCAAGTTTGCAACACTGATACATCAATTTAGGCTTGGAATTGGCACAAGGGAAAAATGGTCAATTGCATACTGGAAAGTCAAACTTTGACTTTTTGATCAACATTACATTACAAAGATCAAATTTCATCAAGGCATTCAAGAATATCAAGCTTAATCATCAAGAAGTCAAGAAAGTCAAAAGTCAACTTGAAAAGTCAAGATTTCCAAGACTTAGAAATTTTCTAAGTGTTTTTATACATGATAATTTCATCACTTCATGCCATTCTTTCACCAAGATGTAAGATGATTCAAAAGAAGCTTTCAACATGAAAGTTGTAGATCTCCATGATATCTACAACATTTCTTTACACAACTTCTCCTAAATATGCTTGGATCTCAAGTTATAAATTCATGAAGTCATGACATTTTCATTTAACACTTAGAGAAATTTTCAACAGATTTTGTTCAGGATTTTGTCCCAACTTCTTGGCATTTTTTCAAATAGTTACAAGATGATTTTGTCAAAATGGCCAACACGAAAGTTACAGAGGATGTTTCAAGCTTTCCAAAACATTCAAGAGCATGAATTTATCATATTTGAGCTAGGAGATTCAAGGGCCTGAAGTTGGGCATTCATTCTTGAATTGCAAGCCTTTTTGTTGAAGAACACATAATTCAATTAGCATGATTTTATGCATAATCTTATGTTGCAGGCTTCTTTGCTTGCAAATATCTACATAATTTAATGTTTACACAAGAGCTTGAGCTATTACCCAAGTGTTTAAACCATTGTCCAAAAGATCTTTCCATTTATGGCATAAAGGCACCATTGCTATTCTTGAAAAGCAAACTTTTTGTACAAAGTTTGTCTTGAGCCCATACCTTGTTGGTTGTTGATTATACTCCACCACAGATCATGGGAAGTAGCTCCTCAATACCAGCAACTTTGGTACTTCATCTTGGGACTATGGAGTACTTGTCTTAGTTTGATCTTTGTAATCCAACCAAACCATAACATGCTGTTTTGAAAACCTAAATCAGCTCATATGCACAAACCCCTTGCCTATAAGTAGAAGAAGCATTTTCAAGAGTAAAGGGTTAGAAATAGAAAAAGGTTGGTTAGAGGTTAGAAAAAATAGAGAGAAAAGCCTGAAGTTTTTTTGCTGTAAACTAGCCATCAAGATCTCATATTCTCCAAAAAGCCATAACTATCCAAAAAAGTTTCCACTCTTGAGTTTTAAAGTCCAAATATTTGGAACTCTCACACCTTGCAAACTCTGTCCAAACATCTAAGCACCTCACATACATCACCTAGGAATTGTTCAAACTCAAGAACAAGCTTCTACGACACCTCTGTTTTCTTTTCCAAATTCAAGAACAGTTAAGACAGTAACTCAAGCTCAGTGTATAAGATCCAGCTCCAAGGTAAGCTTCTTGACTTTGGTTCTTCGTTGCAAGCATCATTAGTAATTCATTTTTTGAAGATAAAGTGTAATAACCATTATCCTTGAAGCTAGCCTTTTGTTTATCTTCCATTCTTTTCATTATGTGTTGAGAACTAACCCATGTATGCAGCAAAACAACATTGAAGTAAAAAAATGACAGTATGAGTTGACACATAGCCTTATGAATCGATGCATACTGCTTTACAGACCCAAAATAGAGGGAAAAACAATGTATGAATCGACACAAAGCACGAATGAGTCGACACATATAGTGTATGAGTCGATACATACCATTATGTATCGACTCATACTGAGTTGATTTGGCAATACAGGGGCAAGGAAAGTTAAGTGTCGATGCATGTGAGCTTGTGTCAACACATAATAGTTCAAAATGCATTTTTCCTATTTTTACACTGTTTTTATATTTCCTTCATTGTTATTCGATATGGTTGTAATATTTAAATTCCTATGTCATCCCCATTTGTAAATTGTACCCCCATCCCCTAAACGATGTAATAGCGTATGACTTTATTTTCCGCATTTTAACGCTTTCAAATACAAATGCTAGTAATTAGGGTTTTATATGGAAAGACTTGAACCAATCAATAGAAAACCTTAATCAAAGACAAAAACAATGCATGTAAATCAATACACTTGCACATAAACACCCCTAGGGTAAATCCACTTGGTTTCCTTACAAAAAATGGCCATGTTACGCATGTGAGGTATCTTATCAAAGACGAGCAAAATACAAGATCATAGTCCCTTGATGATGCTATCTATGTTGCCTTTCAAAATGGTCTTAGTCCCTAAATAATATGCTAAAATATCTTGCAACATTTCTAATCATGGCTATACGATGACCCTTGCCCGTCCTTTTACATCCAAAGATAGGGTTACTTACCAAATCAATGGTAAGATAACAATGTCAAAGGAAAGAGAAAATAAACAAGAAAGACTTTTGAGTAGGTAGAACGTTCCTAGTTGCTTACTCATTTTCAAACCAAAACATCCTTGATATTTTCAAAAACAAACACAATACTTTCAAAAACATTTTTTCAAACTTGAAAACATTTTCAAAAGATCAATACTTTGTATACATTCTTACGAACGAGAATCATTACAAAGTTTTCCTAAACAATGGCGCCTTTTCAAAATACTTTCAAAAAACCACACAAAGCACATTTTCAAACAAAAGCAGGTGATCTAGCAAGTAGCTAAGAGCCCATGGAAAACCATGGATGAAAAGGGTGCTAATACCTTCCCTTTTCATAATCTACCCCCCGAACTCAAGAAACAATCTCAAAGGTCTTTCCTGTGCTTTTTCACCTTTCCTTTTGGATAAAAGAAAAGTCGGTGGCGACTCTTGCTAACCGCAACATTTGCAATAAAACGCAAAACACCCAAGTCAGTTCTCCCAATGTATCATAACAACCTTCATGAGATATGATTATAGCACCAATGCCATTGCCGAGTGCATTTGAGGCTCCATCAAAAACCATAGTCCACCGGGATCCTTCTTCAGGTCCTTCATTCGGTCCAGGTTCTTCATAGTCAGTCACTAGTATAATATTCTCTTCTGGGAACTCAAAATTCATGGACTGGTAGTCATCTACAGCCTGATGAGCCAAATGATCAGCTAGTACACTTCCCTTGATTGCTTTCTGGGTCGTGTATTAGATATTGTATTCGGCCAGGCTCATTCGCCATCTTGCTATTCTTCTGGAGAGAGCGGGCTTCTCGAAGATGTACTTGATCGGATCCATCTTAGATATCAACAAAGTAGTGTAGGTCAACATATATTCTCAATCGGCGAGCAGCCCATGCCAAAGTGTAACAAGTTTTCTCGAGCAGTGAGTATCTTGTTTCACAGTCGGTAAACTTTTTGCTAAGGTAGTATATTGCATGCTCTTTTTGACCAGACTCATTATGCTACCCTAACACACACCCCATTGAATTATCTAATACTGTTAGGTACATTATCAAAGGTCTACCTTCAATTGAAGGCATCATAATTGGAGGCTCTTAAAGGTATTCTTTGATTCTCTCGAAGGCAGTCTGGCATTCGTCATTCCATTTTACCACTTGATCTTTCTTCAGGAGTTTGAAGATTGACTCACACGTAGCTGTTAAATGGGAAATGAACCTGGCAATGTAATTTAAGCGTCCCAAGAAACCTCTAATTTCCTTCTCATTCGAAGAGTCGGCATCTCTTGTATAGCCTTCACCTTTGCAGGGTGTACCTGAATACCCTTGTCACTGACAATGAAACCTAGAAATTTACCAGACCTTACCCCGAAGGTTCACTTGTTCGGGTTTAACCTCAACTTGTACATCTTCAACCTATCAAACAACTTTTGTAGATGATCAAGGTGTTCTTCTTCAGTTTGAGACCTGGCTATCATGTCATCAACATAGACCTCTATCTCATGGTGAATCATGTCATGAAACAAGGCTACCATGGCTCGCTGATAGGTTTCTCCAGCATTCTTTAATCCAAACGACATCACTTTGTAACAGAAAGTGCCCCATTGCGTAACGAAGGTTGTCTTCTCCATGTCTTCGGGTGCCATATTGATCTGATTGTAACTAGAGAAACCATCCATGAAGGAAAAGATCTTGTGTTGCACGGTGTTGTCAACCAAAACATCAATGTGGGGGGGCGGAAAGTCATCTTTGGGGCTTGCCCTGTTCAAATCTCGATAGTCCACACACATCCGTACCTTGCCAACCTTTTTAGGCATCGGGACTACGTTAGCGACCCATTAGGGATAAGAGGTGACAACTAGGAACCCAACATTGAACTGCTTCATAACCTCTGCTTTAATCTTCTCTGACATTTCAGGGTGCATACGACGGACTTTCTGCTTTATCAGAGGGTAATCTTCTTTAGTTGGCAGACGGTGAACCACAATATCCGTATCCAGTCCTGGCATGTCTTCATATGACCAGGAAAAGATCTCGACATAATCATGCAACATCTGTATCAACCGCTGTTTGATAATAAGCCCCAGATTTGCACTGATCTCGACTTCTTTTATGTCTTCCTCTGTGCCCAAGTTTATTGTCTCAACTGGCTTTTCATGAGGCTGTATAGCCCTCTCTTCCTGCTGTAACAGCCTAGCAAGTTCTCCAGGTACCTCAAAATCTTCCTCACCTTCGTCCTCGGCTTGGTTAATCGAATTTTCAAAGTCATAACTGGCGATAGCAGAATCGTTATCAATGGGATCCAGAGTGGATATGGATCTGCAGTTTGATACATGAGTGTGTGTAAGAGCATAGCTATATAGACAAAGTAAAAAGCAGAAAATAAAAACAGAGAGCGCAAAATTTGTATGCATAAACATGAAATGCTTTATTAATGCCACATGAAAATGAAACATGATAACCCTCACAAACAAACCAATGTGCCCCGGGTAAGACACATGACCATAGAGTTTATATTGTTTATTACATATCCAAAAACAAGAAAGACAATTACTTCTGAATAAAAGTAATTGGTACCCTAGTTGGTAGTAGGGAAGATCCAGCTATCCATGTCGTCGTCACCCTCACTGTCTTCTAGAGCGTTGACCCCATGATTGTTGATACGTAGGGGAGGTATTCCAGCACGAGCACGTCGAACAACCCTTTGATCCCCTGAATAGAAACCCAAACCAAACTTATCATACTTATATGGAATATCATGGACCTGACCCCAGATGGTAGACCCACCTTCTTCAATAACCGCTTCTGCATCCTTGAGAGAAGCCATCTTCAAGGGAGGTCTGGTGATCTTCGACATATTGGTGACAGTTTCAGTTGCAGCCATAGTCTGAGGTACCTCTTCAAAATTTTGGCATGGAGTCTCGATGAACTCACCATCCATTTCTACATATCTAAAGGAATTCAGGTGACTGACCAAGTATTCTTCTTCACCGTGTACAATGACAATTCTTCCTTTGACCAGGTATTTCATCATCTGATGTAGAGTGGACGTAACAGCTCCCGCCCAATGAATCTAAGGGCGACCTAATAGATAAGAATTGGATGGCCTGATGTCCATCACGTAGAAGGTAGAGTCGAAAGTCTGAGAACCAACTATAATGGGGATGTCCACCTCCCCGTGCACCATTCTCTTCGAACTGTCAAAAGCCCTCACTACAATGTTGTTGGGTTTCAAGGTTAAACCTTCACAGTCTAGTCTATCCAGAGCTTTCTTAGGCAACACGTTCAATGATGAACCAATATCTACTAGGACATGGGCCAAAGTAGTGCCCCTGCATTCGACCGAGACATGCAACACATCCTTGTGTTTCCTCCCTCTAGGTGTCAGATCAGCATCAGAAAAACCCAAACCGTTATCAGCCATCAAACTGGCCACACAATCTTCGAATTGATCAACATAGGTTTCCTGTGGCACATGGGTAGTTTTAAGAAATTTCACCAAAGCCTTCGCATGAGCTTCAGAGCACAATAGTAAGGCTAGCATAGAGATCTTTGAAGGGGTCTGCCCCAGCTGTTCGACCACGTTGTAGTTTCTCTTCTTGATAATCTTCAAAATTTCTTCCATCTCCTTCTTGGAAGCCTCTGGGATAAATATTGAATGCGCCTTTGTCTGGACAGGCTCAATCAATATGTCTTTGCCCCGAGTCTCGGTCGACTCAATGATAGGAGTTTCAATAGGGGTAATCATAGGAATTGCAGTAGTAGTATCAACAAGAACAAAAGTAGGAATGATCACAAGACCAGTAACAACTCTTGGAGGAGAAATCTCAGGGGAGAACACTCTTCCACTTCTTGTTATTTTGATGGTTCCAACAATATTGTCAATGTCGGGATCAACATTCTCAGAAATCTGGTCTTCAACAGCCAGTAGGTCTTGCATGGCGCCGTGGTAGTAGACGTCACCCCCATAGTTCCAGGGAACAGTTTTGCCTGGGGAGTATGGGATTGGCCCTGACATAGTAATTATCAGTGGAGTCACCTTCAGAACATATGTAATCCTGACTGGTCTTTTGGTGGAGACCCTGGGAGGATTGGAGGAAATGGTTATTATTGAAATATCCTTGCAAGAAATGGTTAGAACGAGAGTCTTCTCAAAAAAATCTCTCTATCATCCATCAGGCGCTGAACACCTGCCTTCAAAAAATGACAACCAGTCGGTAAAGATGAACAGAAGTGAAAACCTTCGCCACAACCCAGAAATAAACCGGCATTCAACAAGTTCCACTTAATGGTCATAAGAGGAGTAACAAGCTCTTCAACAGTAGTAACAAACATATCATCTTCAATAGCATTAACACCACGACCATGCTTAGGCATAGGAGCAGTGATAACATTGGGCATTTAGGGAGCATCAAATTTAATTTCCTTCGCCTCGAGAAGGTCTTGCACCTTTTTTTTCAAATCCCATCAGTTTTTTGTATCATGGCCTGGACTTTCTGAATGATAAGCACAATAGGAATTTGGATTGTAGCGGGGAGAGGCAGTGTTAGGATTCTTCGGAGCTTCCTTAAAATTTACCAAATTAGACTTCAGTAAATATGGTAAGACTTGAGACATTGTCATATTTATCCGGGTAAATTGTCTTTCCGGCCTTTCTGTTCTAAACTGATTGTTCCTTTGCTGAATGGGTGTAGGTTTAGAGATCATAACAGCCCCTACCGCCGGACGGCATTCAGTTCTGTCCTGATTCCTTTGGTTGTACGTGGCACTGACTTCCTTCTTCCCGGAAAAAGGCTTCCTTACTGTACTATAGGATGCATCCTTTTGGATCTTACCACTCCTAATTCCAGCTTCCCCTCTTTCCCCTGTCAAGATCAATTCAGTAAAGACGACTGAGGAGCTTCCAATCAAGTGATTGAAAAATGGACCAGATAGGGTACCCAGAAACATATCCACTAGCTCCCTATCAGACAGGGGAGGCTGGACTCTTTTCCTGCTAAGTCCCTCCACTTATGAGCATAGTCTTTAAAGCCCTCGCTCGAATCCATAGCCATACTTTGGAGTTGAGTACGGGTGGGAGCAAGGTCTGCATTATACTGATACTGCTTGTAGAAAGCAGCAGCCATGTCTTCCCAATTACGGATGTTGGTCCTTTCCAGCTGATAGAACCATTCTAATTGATTTTCAGACAGACTATCTTGAAAGAAGTGGACCCATAAGTCCTTGTCAGCTGTGTGAGGTTGAATCTTCCTCACATAGGATCAGAGGTGCATCTTGGGACACGAAACCCCATCATACTTGGCAAACACCAGCACCTTGAACTTTTGTGGGATGACAACCCCAGATATCAAACCCAACTCTTCAAAATCCAGCCCAGGCACCTTCTGGATTTCCATTGCACTCAGACTCTCTTTCAGTTGTTTATACTTTTCGTCAGCGGGAGGATATTGCTCTTCACTGTAATCAACCTCATTTTCAGATTCCCTCGGACTAGGGTCTTCCTCTCTTGTCTCCCCCTCTTGATTATCTCCTTATTTGGAGGAAGATGTCAGCTCAACCACTTGCCTTAGCGATCCTTTGAATCTCCTTCCCAGATTTACCACACCAGCTTTCCTCCTTGGCTTCTTAGTCTTATCTTTCACAGTCAGAGCTGTCAGTTCCTCTTGCCCTTTGGCCAGAGCCATGATCATCTGTTGAAACTGTGCATTCTAAGTCTGTAGATCCTTCACTGTTTGTTCTAGAGCCATTGCTGAAATAAACAACGAAGAAGATGAGAAACCTGCCATGACACCTATTTATGCAATGATATGTATGATATGTGTATGTGTTGCACCCCAACATTTTCCCTCCTAATTGCACTTCTATTTTGGCTTAGACTTTGCATTCATCTGCATCATTCCAATAGGTAATGTGCATAGAATGCATTTTCATAAAAAAATAGAGCACCTGAGGTTCAAAAAATCAGTAGTTATGAAGCTAGGGTTTACAACTGATTTGAGTTGTATATGTTGAATAAGATGGATCATTCTGTTTCTTCTTGGTGTGGAAGATTGTGGAATTAGGGTTTTGGTTCATGTTCAGTTTGGATTTCTTCTCCATTAAGCAACAAGGCTAGTCTCTTCGTCTAAATATCAAGATGAAAGGTGTTTCTTGTCAAGAACTCAAGGGCGTGACCTAGAATACATGGGCTTTGAATTATGGCGTCTCTTCATATAAGTGTGATTATCATTTGGTCGGACTTAAGGACTATGACATGACATTCATCCACTCTTCAATTAACCAATTCGGGTTTTGATGAATCATGGTTCAGAGGATTATTGGATTGTGAATTTAGGGTTTTGATTGATGTTCATTGTGGATCTCTCCCTTATCAAGCTACAAGGATATCTTCCTCAAGGTAAGAGACAAAGCCATTTTCATTACAGCGCATCTCAAGAAGATTGTAATTCTCATGCATGGCAATTAAGCGTGTCAATTCATCAACTGGGGTTCGTGTGATTTACATGTTAAGGTTGTCTTGGTGGTTATTCCTCCTATGTCTCAAGATCCATATTCATCTTCAAAGGATAACTCGAGGGGTTATTGTTCTCTCGAGTTGTTATTACTTGTAGTGCAAGTTAAAGTTTCATGGGGAATTGAGGATTTGATTAGGGAAGTATCCATTCAAGTTTCTTGAGGTGCAAGTGTCATATGTATTTCCTATAATGTAAGGTATAAGTAAATGCAAAGGTTATAAGGCATAGTCTCAAGATTAATTAAGGTTCTCAAGCACATGTTTGTCAAGAGTTGATTCATGCCAGTATTGGAAGGAAGTTCATGTGGATTTCTTCACAAGTTAACTTGGACTTATGGTTTCAATTGAGTTTGAAGTGCATTAATCGAGCATGTAAATGGAAAGATCCATCCATTGTTGATTTCTTGAAATTCAAGCTACCAAGGAGAAATAATACAACATTTCAAACATTATTCAAGGTATGAGATCATTTTCGATTTCAAGTGGAAAATTCAAGTTCCAATTGATTCTATTCAAAATTTCCAGCAAAGTTCTTCATCCAATTTCGATTTAATGCTCCATTAACCATTTCAAAACCTCTTCATTCCATATTCAACAAAAATTCTAACAAGTTCGTTCATTTACAAATTTATCGAGTCCTTTCAATTTCAAATATCATACACCATTTTTGTTCAAATTACATTCAAAACCTGTACAAATTCCATACGTGTCCATTGCATAGTTCAATTACAAGATATATTCAAATTCATTCAAAGCTACAAGAAAACTTAAACCTAACAAAGTCTATCCTAATTTCAATCATTCTTCATGTCCCAACGTTTGACTAAGCTTCATGCTGAATATCTTGCAATCTTCCCTTTCAGCCATGCCTTGCTAGTGGGCTTCAAGTTCACGTTTCTTTTAAGAACCAATCTACTACATTCTTCAAAATACCCTGCTGCCCTATTTTAGACTCAACCAAACCTGCATACAATTGCTAAAGTTGTGCCAAAACAGTTCAGCCATGCACATAAACATATTGCAGCATGCTAACAAAACCACCCTGCACTTACTGCTAATAGAGCTAACAACAACATTCTCTTAACAAGTAATACTATCACTTTGTATTAACAATTTTAGCACCTACCCAAGTTACTAGCAGTCTTAAAACTAACAAGTTCTATTTCTAAGCCTAACTAACTTTTCCAGCTAACATTTCACTAACTAATTTTCCAGTTTTTTACTAACATACCTCATTTCTTTTTTTTACTGCAACTAACTTTTTTATCAAAGCCAGCTGATTAACCGAGTTTTCTAATAGAAAATATCATAATATTCCAGCTCACTAACAGAAAACCAGAAAACAAAACTAACTCTCAATCTCTAACTAACAAATTTTTTGTAACTAACCTAAAACTGTTTATAACATAATTTCAACAACCAACTAACCATCATTAATCCCTAAATCTACTTCTCAAATAAACATTTAACCGTTGTCTAAATTTTTTTTAACCTACTGAATTCATTCTTCAACATCTAAATAACTAAAATTTGCACCCTAAAGCTAACCTCTCATCCCTCTACTGTCAGTTTAAAACCATCTTGTTTTTCCCTCTAGAGATTTTCTAAAAACAACTTTAAAACTTTCATTAGTAGTTTCGTAACAGAACCGCCAACTCAGCTTAACCACCTTCTAACTTCCATAACAAAAACAAGATCCAAAATGCCTCCTAACGGTTTTATAACGGAATCTAACAAACTCTAACCAATTCCTAACTAACTTCTAACAACTATAACAGAAATATAAAAACAGAAGGTTACCTAGATCTGGCGGGATTCGGGAACATTCAGAAGAATCACCAAAAATAGGTGTTGTACCCCAAAATTTGCCCTCCCATATTCTTCAAGAATTGCAAAGAGCATGCTTCAAATCTCCCCAAGGGTTGCACAGTTCAAGGGCCTCCTAACAGTCAAAAATTAGGGTTTTGGTTCTAACAAAGAAATTGAAGTTTCCAAGGGTCCAATCAAGTCCCACATGCCTACAAACATGGTCAAGCATCCTCATGACAAGTTTCAAGACTTACAGCACAAAATTGCACAGTCAAAAACCCTAATTGCACTACAGTCAACTGTAGGGGCAAAATGGTCATTTGATAGTCAAAAGTTCAAATTTTTGGTCAACATCTCATTTTTAAGCCACAAACATCATTTGATCAATGCTTGATCATGATTCTCAAAGCTTGGCTCAAAAAGTCTCAAGATGCAAAAGTTTCCATATTTGGACAGTTGAAAAAGTCAATTGTAACTTGACCAGGGCATAACTTCCACATGGTTCATCATAAAAATTCCATCCAAAGCTCATTTTGAAGAGAAAGACATTTCCTACAACTCCTCTTCACACTTCAAATCCAAGAAATGCTCTCACAAAAAGTTATCAATTTCAACATTATAGGTCATTTTCAAAAGTCAACAAAAAGGGACTATAAGTCAAAGGCCATAACTTGAGATTGGTAAATCAAAATGATATGGGACCAAAGACATTGGTTAGAGGACTCAAAGGCCTTTCCAAAATGTCCAAGAACATGAGCAAAGCTTAATAATTGAGCAAGTTATGCCTTGTGGAAGTTGGGAAATTTTTGGATATTTTGAAAAGTCAACATTGCTTCCAAAGTCTTAAAAATGCTAATGGGCTTCTTTTTCTTCCAAAATCCATCATCCAAGGCATGTGTACGACCATTTGGCCCAAATGGAAGTCTTTCATAATTTTTATTTTATTTATTTGAATTTTTAATTGCTAGAAATTCATTTAATTAATTAAAATACATGAAAAATATTAAACCTAAGTTTTTAAATCTTTTTGTGCATGAAATAGTCTCAATATTTCGTGCATGATCTGATTTAGAGAGAATCCATGTGATTGGACATGATTGCAACCAAAATAGCATGAAAAAGATTGAAAATATTTGCCATGAAAATCCAATATCCATTCCATCAATGCTTTGATCCTTTGGCTCAGATTTTTTACCCTAATCATTCACACATATATACTGATGAAAACCCTAGTGTCCATGACCACAAGGCTGCGCCAGAAATCCATTATCAAGTTTGAGTTTTTGACAAGAAATTCCAAAACTGAAAACTAGGTTCTAGTGCGATTCAAGCCAAAATAATTGTTCCATTGTCTTGCTGAGACATCAAGGAAGGTGCCTGGATCAAAATCGTAGCTTAAAACATCAAGAATTGGTAATTATAAGTCAGACTGTATCACTCTTTTTGCATAATCGTGCTTTGTTATTCAGGCCATATCCATGCGTTTTTCTTCTTGATTTGTATTAATTGGATGATTCTGAAACTAACCACATGATTGAATTGAGTTTTTATGCATTATATGAAGAATCACCATGAACAATTATTAGGGTTCTTCAAGTTTTAATTTGGGCGTTTATGAATGCTGTAAAATTGGAACACCTCGATACCATGGTCAAAGTCAGGGCACTCAGACGAATTCAATGATGGGGTCGCGCCCAATTTATATTCCAAGATGAGCTATTCGCTATTCTTGGAAAAAGCATATTTTGGGGGGGTTTAAAACCCCCGCTAAGTCTTTTTATGTTTCAGGTTAAAGGCGCAATAAGGAAGAAGACGGTGATGTGTAAGGCAGTGATTGGGCTATTTGAATTTTCGCGCGAGAATGCCCACTAACGCCTGATTTACATTATGTTATTTGTCTTCCATATAATAATCAAAACGCGTTGGTAGCTCCACTGGTCAAGCGAAAGGTTGGTAATCTCTAGGACCTGGGTTCGATCCCAGGTCCCCACTCTCTTTCAATATATTTTGCTTCAATCTAATCCTATGCAGCGCTCTTCCCTGAAGGCCATCATACACCCCTTGGGCCAACTATGCCACGCGCCCACTGAGATTAATCCATTGGCCCTGATCAGAGGAGCACCATACCCGTTGGTCAAACATGCCACACGCTAGCCAAAAAGTCAACTAGGCCAAAGGCTTAATGGGCCTGATTGCTGGACAAAACCCTCCAATTTGGGGACAGACCCCCCATGGTTTGCTCTTTTATTCTTTTTTATATTTTCCTATTTTATTTGTTTTAATTGATTTCTCTTTAATTCTTTAAACTAATTTATTTTCACAAAATATAAAAATAACAAAAAATCAGAAAAAGACAAAAATCAAAATATATTTATTTAATTAATATTTTTGTAAATAAAACTCATTAATTAACTTAGTTTTAAATTCTAGGATTAAACTTAAATATTTTTCAATAAACCTAAAAATTGGTAGAATTAGGGTTTCAAGCATTTTTTTATCTTTTTTTCCCCTTTTTTCACCATATTAATTATTAATTCTTAATTAATTATTTTTGTAAATACTTGCAATTAATTAATTTGGTTTAATTTTAGGTTAAAGTTTAATATTTTCTTAATAAATAAAAATTGTAGAATTAGGGTTAGATTTCATTTAATTCTCTCATAAAAAACCAAAAAACCTCAAAATAATTTCTTTTTTCATTTTTATTTAATTAATTTAATAATTTAATTTAATTTCATTAAAAAGGGTCCAACGCCCGCGCTTCAAATTTTAATTCCAATTCGCGCATTTTATTTTACTTCTTATAATTTTTATGTACTTCTCCCAAAGCCATGTAAATATTTATCTTTCGCACTTTACTTTACTTCTTTATTTTCTGTCAAATCGGGTCCTGGATTAAATTTGGCGATGTGGACCCGCGCCTTTGTAATAGTTTAGAACTTTTAATTTCTGCAACTTTTTTAACTGTTAAATAAATGCATGCAAGAATGAATGACAAAATAAAAACAAACGCGTAGATCACCCATAACATGACCAAAGACAAAAATAACTGAATATGACACACAAATCACACACCACCCCTAGGGTATGCTTCACTGTTGCCTTGCCTCGAAAGGTGATCGTCGAGTAGAGGATGTCTTAGTAAGTCCTCATGATCCGGGAACCTGGCATGAGGGTAGCTTCTAAGGTATCTTCCCATTGCTCTGGTGATCACCATGTCCCGAACCTCGAATTGACCCGAACACCTCCAACGGTGGTGCTACCTACCTCTCAATGGTGGGATGGCACTACTTTAAAGGACATTTACACAGACGAATTCCTTAGGGTAGGTAGACGACTCTAGATACTTGCTCTAAATTTCAAAACAAATTCAAAAATACTTTTCACACCGACACATTTTCAAAAAGCTTTCGAAAGCAATTTTTCAAACACTCTTGAGGACTGATACAAGAGTCGAACTGAAATTTTCAATGAAACTTTTTAAAACCCGCAGTTGAAAAGCAAACAAACCATTTTGAAAACACAAGTGAGCAAGTATATAAGAGCCCATGGATAACCATGGATAGAAAGGGTGCTAACACCTTCCCTTTCTATAATCTACCTCCCGAACCGAGAGCAATCTCTATAAGGAATTTTTCTGTGCTTTTGTCCTTTCCATTTGGAGAAAATAAAAGACGGTGGCGACTCTTGCTTCCGCGACATTTAGCGAACCAGCGTTAAACAGTCAGTTCCAGATCCACCGATCACAATAGGCTTCAAACTTCTCTCTGCTCTCTCTCCATAACCACTCTCCATCTTCAACCTTCTTTCCCCTCCTCTCATTCTCATCCTTTAACCTGGCCAAGCATTCATCTTCTCCGAGCCCCCAAAAAACTCTCCACACATTTGTCGCTCTCTCACCGCTAAAACTTCCACTAGAATTTTAAACTCCTCCCTAAATCACACTTTCATCCTCACGCATCTCTAAAATTCATCAATTCCTCAGCCTATTTTAACCTCTCTGATCAGCATCACAACATGCTTCACTATTTCGGCAATTTCGATTTGCATCAACACGTCGCATCATAAACGCAACAACCAAAATATCGCACGCGTCGGTTATGGAATCAAACGAATGTCTACAACATAAAATGCACAGGGAAAAAAGTAAAGAAGAAGTAAAAAATAAGTAGAATAAGAAATAGGGAATAACGATCGGAGGTGACTTCAGAAGCTTAGAATTACCTGGTATTCGTTGCAGCTCGTCGGGTTTCTGGTCATATTTACCACGTCTGAAACATCACCAGAGTGTTTCCGGTAGGTAAGCATCGATTTCTTCCAATCGCACAGTTTTTTCACACCAGCGTGTAAAATAGAAATAATACAATACCTCCTCCAAAGCCCTGAGGTCTCACGGCAAGAATCGTCATCGGAAGCGTTTAACAGCGAGTATAAGGATTAGGTTTTCTTTTCGGATTTCTCTAGATGTAGAAAGATAGAGGTGAAATTGGGGAAAATAGATCAGATATTTGGAGAGAGGAGATGAAGATGAATAAAATGGCGGAAATGATTAGGAAGTGAGTAATAATCCTCCGTGTGATATGGTGGGAGAACTGACTTGAAGGTTTTACGTTTGATCGCAAATGTTGCGGTTAGCAAGAGTCGCCACCGAATTTTCTTTTATCCTAAAGGAAAGGTGAAAAAGCACAGGAAAGACCTTTCAGATTGTTTCTTGAGTTCGGGGGGTAGGTTATGAAAAGGGAAGGTATTAGCACCCTTTTCATCCATGGTTTTCCATGGGATCTTAGTTATTTGCTAGATCACTTGCTTTTGTTTGAAATTGTGCTTTGTGTGGTTCTTGAAAGTATTTTTGTAAAGAGGCTATTGTTTAGACAAACTTTGTAATGATTCTCGTTCGTAAGAATGTATACAAAGTGTTGGTCTTTTGCAAATGTTTTCAAGTTTTGTAAGATGTTTTGAAATGTGTAGGTGTTGGTTTTTAAAATATCAAGGATGTTTGTTGAAATTGAGCAAGTAACTAGGAGCATTCTACTTTCTCAAAAAGTCTTTCTTGTTTATTTTCTCTTCCTTTGACATTGTTATCTTACCATTGATTTGGTAAGTAACCCTATCTTTGGATATGAAAGGGACGGGCGTGGGTCATCGTATAACCATGATTAGCAATGTTGCAAGGTATCTTAGCATTCTCTTTTAGGGACTAAGATAATTTGAAAGTCCACTTAGATAGCATCATCGAGGGGCTATGATCTTGTATTCGTTTGTTTTTGCTAAGATACCTCACATGCGTAACATGGTCATTTTGTAAGGCAACCAAATGGAATAAACTTAGAGGTGCTTATGTGCAAATATATTATTTTCATGCTTGATTTTGTCTTTGATTAGGGTTCTCTACTTGTTTGGTTTTATTCTTTCCATACAAAAACTAATTACTAGTAATTGTATAAGCGGTAAATGCGGAAAATAAATATCCTACGCTATTACAATCATTAGGGGGATGGGGTGTACAGAGTATAAATGGGATTGCAAGTAAAATTAAAATCCTAAATTACTATCACAACCATATTGAATGGATAAGAATGTACAAGAAATGTAAAGTGAACTTGTTTTGTTTAAGTAAAGAAATAAGTTTTATTTAAGAAAATATTTTGATCTTTTTATGTTAAAAGAAATAAACTAAGACATATCAAAAATGCAAAATGTTTTTGGTGTTTTTGATTAGTGAAGATAGAAGTGATAGCAAAAAATAGTAAGGAAAAAGAAAAAAATAGAATAAGCGCATTGCTGAACTAAAGGAGATCAGAAGTTTTGACTCCGGTGTGCTACAAAAACAGAAATCATATTAGCAGAAATAGGTAAAGTTAGAAGTTCTAGATCCACTGGGAACAAAGAAGATTTCATAAGTTCTGATGTCACTGGAAGAACTTCGACTCCCTCTCCATGCTAGTCAGAACATCTGCAACTTAGTCATTTCTCAACAGAACAGAAGATGCACATATAACAGTTATGGGAGGTTTCATAATGTTTCAGAAACAAGATATATCGGAACTATAAATCAGAAGCAAGCATGAATTTGCTAATCCTAATTTTCTTAAGAAGTTCTGAACTAATTTACTCCCTACTTAGGCATACAAATACGTGAAACCTCAGAATACGTACAACATCAGAATCATGATATCTACATTGTATTTTTGAATATACAAATCTGACAATGCCTAAGTAATACGATGAGAGCCAGCAGAAGCTTACCTTGCATCTGGAAAATAATTTGTGAGCTGAAGTCTGGTTCTGAACACTGGTGATGTTTTGAACAGCTTCTTCACATGCTCAGCAGGTTGGAAGCTTTCAATTTGGGTTGCGAATGGTTAGAGAATTCTGGGACAGTCAAGGGGTAAAGTTCTGACTTCTTTAAGGTGGATGTGGATGGAGAGTGCGTTACAGTATGAACACAAAAGTTAGGATAGCTTCTAATATGTGAATCAGAAACTTATGGATGGTTTTGGTTAAGAAAACACTTGAGAAAAAAATGGAGTTTGAATGCAAGAAATCAAAAGCTAATAGGTTTTGTATTTTGTGTTTGCAGTTTCGGATTCTTGGAATTTTAGCAGGGGTTCTAGACTTTTTCTTTCTCAATTTTTCGACCCCTTCATAGTGGCCAATGAAGTTCAATTTATAGGCAAAGGTTTAGTAGATTGGAGAGGTCACGTGGCACAACCATCATATGCTAGGCGCTGACTTGTTCTTGAAGTAAGTTAAAATAAGTATGGTGGTTAGCAGTTTTAACAGTGCCTAAGATGGATTTGTAAGCAGGAAATAAGGAAAGGTAACCTCAAAAGCAAAAGCAACGTATGGGACCAATACACTTTTGTACAAAAGTTTGCTTTTCTAAGACAGTAAAGGTACTCTTATGCCACACATGGAGAAATCTTTTGGATAAAGACTCAAAAGTGGTTGTGAGCATTAAATGATGATGAGATTTATCAAACAAAAAATCCTGCAATGTGAGATTTTGCATCATTGCTTAATTCTGGGCCAGGTTCAGCTTCAGGATAATTTAGGATAAACATCCAACTTCTGAACTTTGTATCTCCTTGCTTCAGCATGTTCTGAAGGAGCTCCCAGACTTTCCAAGAAGCTTGCAACACGCTTTGTAAACCTTCTTTGAATTTCTCTTGCAAACTCTGACTGAATCTTTGTGAAAACTGGCCCAGAAGTTGTAACCAAGCTCTGTCTTGGAATTGTCCAGAATTTGCTGAGTGCTTCAGTTTCATGGATGTGTCTTTGAGGAGTCATAACATGAAATCCCAGCATTTTTAGGAGAAGTTTCGTTCTGCAATGTTTCAGGTCTTATTGAGATCTAAAACTCTTGTGTTAGAAGTTCTTCCAGAATAAACTTGCATCTTGGTGATAATCTGATCAGAAGTTCTGAGCTCATCATATTTCCTAAATACTTATAAAAATTTCTAAGTATTTGGAATTTTGACTTTTCCAAAGCAAACTCGACCAATTTCATATTTTAACATGTCTTGATGAAATATGATTCTTGAAACTTGATTTTGATCTAAAAGTCAAAGTTTGACTTTTTAGTATGCAAATGACCATTTTGCCCTTGTGGATGACTTTCTTGGAAAATTTGTAATTCAAGGCTTCAAATTGGATGGGAATAAACCTGAGGGTTCAGGGTGATCCTTTGAGAAATGAGAGGGTAAATTTTGAGGTACAACAACTGCCCCTGTTCAATCTTCTTAAACCTGAAGAGTTAGATTGACGGATTTGCCATTCGTGACTTGAAGGTGGAAGATGATTGGGCATTAGAGTGCCCAGAAATTTGCACTCGGTGATGTGATGACTAATGGTATAGGGAATGGGCTTAAAGATGCCATTTGG
Organism: Vicia faba; assembly: GCA_948472305.1. Lineage (NCBI taxonomy): Eukaryota > Viridiplantae > Streptophyta > Magnoliopsida > Fabales > Fabaceae > Vicia > Vicia faba. Next base: position 67,013 of record CATIWC010000363.1, read on the forward strand.
AGGAATGATGAAAAATTTGTTGGAGATGGGCTTGTAGATGCCATCCATAAATGATTGTTGAATTGTATCTATAAGCTGAAACTCAATGATTGTCAGAATGGCGTCCGTGTCTGGAGCGTATCTGAACTGTATCTGAAAAGCTGAAACTGAACGAGTATCAGAATGGCATCCGCGTCTGGAGCGTATCTGAACTGTATTTGAAAAGCTGAATCTGAATGAGTATCAGAATGGCATCCGCGTCTGGAGCGTATCTGAACTGTATCAAAATTTGAATCTGAATGAGTATCAGAATGGCATCCGTGTCTGAAGCGTATCTGAACTGTATCAAAAGTTGAATCTGAATGAGTATCAGAATGGCATCCGTGTCTGGAGCGTATCTGAACTGTATCAAAAGTTGAATCTGAATGAGTATCAGAATGGCATCCGTGTCTGGAGCGTATCTGAACTGTATCAAAAGTTGAATTTGAATGAGTATCAGAATGGCATCCGTGTCTGGAGCGTATCTGAACTGTATCAAAAGTTTAATGTGAATGAGTATCAGAATGGCATCCGCGTCTGGAGCGTATCTGAATTGTATCAAATGTTGAATATGAATGAGTATCAGAATGGCATCCGTGTCTGGAGCGTATCTGAACTGTATCAAAAGTTGAATTTGAATGAGTATCAGAATGGCATCCGTGTCTAGAGCGTATCTGAATTGTATCAAAAGTTGAATCCTAATGAGTATCAGAATGGCATCCGTGTCTGGAGCGTATTTGAAATGTATATGCAAACTTTGAACATTGTTAATGGTAGTCGTTAACCTTATCCTGAAAAGGGTAAAATGTTAGCTGAAATGCAAAGTCATGTTGTATGGAATGCATGGTATAATGAGATTGTGATGCATGAATTCGTGTTATCGATGCTTATGATATATGGATGTGATGTATGCGTATGTGAGCTAATCTGCTGCACTGCTTGTTGGATTGGGAAAATGAATCCCTGACTGTTGCTGAGGATTTAGAGTGTAAGTCTTCATGTCGTGAAGTTGAAGTGCTGATGAATTTCCTATTAGAGAAGTAAACTCTATTGTAAAGGGAATGTCGTGTACTATTTGAAGAATTCTGGTTGGGGAATTCTGAGAAATTTGGCGACTTCTACAGGGGATTGATAAACTGGAAGCTTTGTTCCGCTGGGAATTAAACTGTACACTGCGAGGGATTTTTATGGAAAATAACTTTGAGAGATTTCCCTATTTCTTGAAGCCATAAGTAATTGTCTTTTATTTTGTTTATTTGTAAATAGTAATTATGTTCAAATGCATATGTTCAACAATGAATCATTGGACGTTTTTTGTAAATAAAACACAAGCGTAATGAAAAACAGATAGTTTTTTTTTCACTTTCAAGGAGATATCTTTGTATTGACTTTGAGTAAGTATTTTTGTATAATGAGACAAACATTCTAGTAAGAGAATGTCGTCGTAAAAAAAGAAAATTTTGATACAAAGAAAAGATAGCTATGTGTAATAATCCCATGGAGTTCCCATTCCACTATAGCCTTCGTATCTCTGAGCATCTTGTCTATTTGTTGCCTTGTCCGAAGCTGATTGAGTTGATCGGAACCGTTGAATTTGTCAGTTGAAGCCAAACATTATCCACAAAGTGACCCAACGGGATATAGTCATACACTTTAATTCCCTAACTTTTGCCTGGACTGCCCTTTCGGGTTTTCAGTCCACCGGGAAACCCTTTTTTGCCCAAGTCTCCCTTTCGGTTTTCAACTTGCCAGGTGTATAGATTTTTTTATTTTATCCCTAATTTTGCCCGAACCTTTTTGGTTCACCGGGATGCCCTTGTTTTGCCTAGGTGTGTCAACCTATCGGGTCTCTTATACGGAGTATCTTTTGACTATGTCTGCGTTCGCAGGATGCGGCAGGTCGTCACCATCCATGGTGGTCAAGATCATTGCTCCACCAGAGAAGATGTTTTTGATTACAAACGGTCCTTCGTATGTAGGAGTCCATTTTCCCTTGGGATCACCTTGCGGCAGTATGATGCGCTTGATCACCAGATCCCCGACTTGGTACACTTGGTGTCTGACCTTCTTGTTGAAAGCCTTGATCATCCATTTTTGATACATTTGACCATGACAGACACCAGTAAGTCTTTTCTCATCAATCAAGTTTAGTTGATCAAGTCGGGTCTGGATCCAATCTTCTTCGTTCAACCCTGCGTCCTTCATAATTCTTAGAGAGGGGATCTAGACCTCGATAGGCAAGACAACCTCCATGCTGTAAACCAGAGAATATGGTGCTTCCCCGGTTGATGCGCAAGCTGTGGTACGATACCCGTGAAGAGCGAATAATAGCATCTCATGCCAGTCTTTGTATGTGACTGTCATTTTCTGTATGATCTTTTTAATGTTCTTATTTGTAGGTTCGACAACACCATTCATCTTCGGCCGGTAGGGGGGAGAATTGTGATGCTGAATCTTGAATTGCTCGCACAAGTCGGTGATCATAGTATTGTTCAAGTTCGTACCATTGTCTGTAATGATCCTTTCTGGGATACCGTAACGACAGATGAGATTCTGCTTGATGAACCGGGCGACAACATTCTTGGTTACGGAAGCGAAAGAGGCTGTCTATACCCATTTTGTAAAATAGTCAATGGCCACTAGGATGAAGCGGTGTCCATTGGAGGCTGTTGGCTTGATTTCCCCAATCATATCAATCCCCCACATAGCAAAGGGCCAAGGATCCGTCAAGACATTAAGAGAAACCAGAGGTACGTGCATCTTGTCAGCATAAATCTGACACTTATGGCAGGTTCGGGAGTGTTGATAACAATCTGCTTCCATGGTAGACCAGTAATAGCCTTCCCGTAGGATTTTCTTTGCCATCGTATGCCCACTGGAATGGGTGCCAAAAGTGCCCTCATGTAGAGCAGCCATGATCTTTTCTGCCTCCACCTTGTCTATGCAACAGAGCAAAACAGTGTCATGGTTGCGTTTGTAAATAATGCCGTTACTAAGGAAGAATTTTGCAGAGAATCTCCTTAATAACTTCTTATCGTTGATTGAAGCTCCTTCTGGATATTCTTGAGCCTCGAGATACTTCTTGACTTCGTGAAACCAAGGTTGGTCCACTACTTCTTCAGTATTAATCTCGTAACAGTGTGCTGGTTCATCCCTTCGTTCAATGGTGATCTGGGGAGCCTCGTTATCCCATTTAAATTTAAACATAGATGACATTGTGGCTAGTGCGTCTGCTAGCTGATTTTCTTCTCGTGGGAAATGCTCGAAGGTAATATTCTCAAAAATGGGAGCAACGCCAAAACATGTTCTTTGTAAGGGATAAGGTTAGGGTCTTTGGTGTCCTATTCCCCTTTGTTCTGGCTAATGACCAAAGATGCATGCTTTGTATTCCGCCATGTTGTTTGTACAATTGAAGCAGAGTCTTGCAGTAAAAGGAGTATGACATCCTTTAGGAGATATGAGTACAACACCAATACCGTTGCCGAGTGCGTTAGATGCCCCATCAAAAACCAGGGTCCATCGGGATCCTTGTTTAGGTCCGTCATGTCGTCTGAATTCTTCACAGTTGTTTACTATCATGATGTCCTCGTCTGGAAATTCGAACTTCATGGACTGGTAGTCTTCTACCGCTTGGTGAGCAAGGTGATCAGCTAGTACACTACCCTTTATTGCTTTATGGGTAGTATATTGTATGTCATATTCCGTCAGGATCATCTGCCATCTCGCTATTCTCCCAGAGAGAGCAGGCTTCTCGAAGATGTATTTTATCAGATCCATTTTAGATATCAACAAAGTAGTATGGGTCAACATATACTATCTTAGCCGGCGAGCAGCCCATGCCAGATCGCAACAAGTTTTCTCGAGTAGTGAATATCTTGTTTCACATTCGGTAAACTTTTTGCTCAGGTAATAAATAACATTCTCTTTTCGGCCAGACTCGTCATGCTTTCCCAACACACACCCTATTGAATTTTCTAAAACAGTTAGATACATGATTAATGGTCTTCCCTCGACTGGTGGCATTAAAACATGAGGCTCTTGCAGGTATTCTTTGATCTTGTCGAAAGCAGTTTGGCATTCATCATTTCCTTTGACTACTTGGTCTTTCTTCAATAGTTTGAAGATTGGCTCACAAGTAGCTGTCAGGTGAGAAATGAATCTGGCAATGTAGTTTAAATGTCCTAAGAATCCTATGACTTCCTTCTCAGTACGAGGAGCAGGCATCTCTTGTATCACTTTCACCTTGGCAGGATCTACTTTAATACCCTTGTTGCTGACGACAAAGCCTAAGAGTTTACCATACCTTACTACAAACGTGCATTTATTTAGGTTCAACCTCAGCTTGTACTTCTTTAGCCTCTCAAACAATTTCTGTAAATGATCAAGATGCTCTTCCTCTGTTTGAGATCTAGCTATCATGTCGTCCATATATACCTCTATTTCGTGATGTATCATGTCGTGAAATAAAGCTACCATGGCACGCTGATATGTTGCCCCAGCATTCTTTAGTCCAAACGGCATCACCTTGTAGCAGATTGTGCCCCACTGTGTGACAAATGTTATTTTCTCCATGTCCTCAGGCGCCGTTTTGATTTGGTTGTAGCCTGAGAAACCGTCCATGAAGGAAAACACTTTGTGTTGTGTCGTATTGTTAACTAGGATGTCAATGTGGGGAAGTGAGAAATCATCCTTAGGGCTTGCCCTATTCAAATCTCTGTAGTCCACGCACATTCGTACCTTACCGTCTTTCTTGGGTACAGGAACAACATTGGCAACCCATTGCGGATAGGAAGTGACGGCCAAGAATCCAGCGTTAAATTGTTTCACGACTTTTGATTTAATATTCTCTGACATATTTGGTCGCATTTGATGGACTTTTTGTTTTACTGGTGGACAATCCTCTTTTGTAGGCAGAAGATGTACCACAATATATGCATCAAGTCCTGGCATGTCATTATACGACCAGGAAAAGACCTCAACATACTCGTGTAGAAACTGAATCAGACGCTCCTTGACACTCAGTTCCAAATTGGCACCCACCTTGACCTCTCTTTTGTCTTCCTCGGTACCTAGGTTAATTGTATTCACGGGTTCCTCGTGGGGCTGAATTGTCCTCTCTTCTTGTTGTAGTAATCTGGCAAGTTCCCCTGGTACTTCACAATCTTCCTCACCTTCGTCTTCGGCTTGGTAGATTAGATTTTTAGATTCATAAAAAGCCATAGCATAACCGTTATCCATGGGATCCCAAATGGATGTAGACCTGCATTGTGAGTGTGAGTGTGTGTAAGGGTATAGCCATCTTTGAAAGAAATAAAAATGTAAAAAGAAAAAAAAACAATGAGCACAAAGTTTGAATGCAAAACATCCATGATTCATTGATGTCATATGGAAATGAGATAATAACCCTTACAAATGGACCATTGTGCCTCGGGTAAGACACAAGGTTTTAAGAGTTTGAATTGTTTTGATATTACAAATCCAACAAAATGTAAAGACAAATTACTGTGGGATAAAAGTGGTCGGGACAAAATCTCTAGCCTCCCAATTGTTGAGCCCTCCACTAAAAGTTGGGAAGATCCAATCCTCCAAGTTGCAACCATCTTCATCATCCTCTACCGTGTTGACTTCACGATTACTGATCTTTAGGGGTGGTCCTCCAGCACGAGCGCGGCGTACGGCCTTCTGAGCACTTGAAGTGAAACCCAAGCCAAACTTGTCTGAATTGTATGGGATATCCGGAAGTTGTCCCCAGATTGTGCACCCACCTTCTTCTATTACGGCCTTGACATCCTTCAAAGACGACATCCTGAGTGGAGGCCTTATGATCTTGGGAACCTGAGACACAATCATCGTTACTGCCACATCTTGTGGGACTTCTTCAAAGTGTTGGAATGGAGTTTCGATAAATTCACTATCTAATTCCATGTATCTGAAGGAATTGAGATGGCTGATCATATACTCTTCTTCTCCATGAACAGTGATAATCTTCCCTTGAATCGGATACTTTAGCATTTGGTGCAACGTAGAAGTAACAGCGCCACCATTGTGGATCCATGGTCGGCCTAGTAAACAGGAGTATGAAGGGCGGATGTCCATTACATAAAAAGTTGAATCGAATGTTTGGGTTCCAACCTTTATGGGGATATCCACTTCCCCATGCACCATCCTTTTCGAGCCATCAAAAGCCCTTACTACTATGTTGCTTGGCTTTAATGTCAATCCCTCACAGTCAAGCCTATCAAAAGCTTTTTTAGGAAATACATTCAGAGATGAGCCAGTGTCCACCAAAACATGAGCCAAGGTTGTGCCCCTACATTCAACTGATACATGAAATGCCTCATTATGCTTCCTTCCTCTTGGAGTTAAATCAGCATCCGAAAAACCTAGACCATTATCTGCAGTCAAGCTGGCTACACAGTCTTGGAACTGATCGACAAATGTCTCTTGGGGTACATGGGCAGTTTTCAGGAATTTTACCAAGGCTTTTGCATGCGCCTCGAAACATAGTAGTAAAGCCAGCATGGCAATTTTAGATGGAATTTTCCCCAGTTGTTCAACTACATCGTAGTCACTTCTTTTTATGATCTTCAGGATTTCCTCCATCTCTTTTCGGGAGGTCTCAAGGATAACCAATGATTGTGCCTTCGTTCCGATAGGCTCAATCAAAATATTTTTACCTCAAGTCTCGGTAGCAGGAATGTCAGTAGGAGTGACATCAGAGGTTGTAACAGCTTTGTCAGTTGGAGTATTGGTTGAGATGATTGTGGGACTGGAAATAGCCTTTGGAGGAGTAACAACAACAAGAATGATTATGGGTTTAGAAACTGCTTTTGGGGGAGCAATTTCTGGAGATAATATCCTTCCGCTTCGGGTAATCTTGCTAGTCCCTGCAATATTACTGATATCGGAGTTAACTTTCTCGGAACTTGAATCTTCGACAGCTGACAAATCTTGCTTGACACCGTGCTAGTAGACATCCCCTCCATAATTCCATGGTATGGTTTTGTCTGACAAATACAGGATTGGTCCAAGCATTGTAATTATCAAAGGAGTTGCTTTCAGAACTGATGTAATTCTAAAGGGTCTTTTGGTGGAGACCCTGGAAGAATTGGCAGAAATGGTAATAATAGAAACATCTTTAAAAGAAACAGGTGGAACAGAAGTCTTTTTAAACAAAATTTCTTTGTTATCTATTAGGCACTAAACGCCTGTTTTCAACAAAGGACAGCTGGTTGGTGAGGACAAACAGAAATGACAGCCTTCATCACAGCCCGGGAACACACTGGTATTCAACAAGTTCACCTTAATAGTCAGGAGTGGGGTCATAAGTTCATCAACTGATGTAACAAACATTTCTTCTTTAATGGTATTGGTATTATGGCCATGTTTAGGCATAGGGGCAGAAATGACATTTGGCTTTTCGGGCGCATCGAATTCAATCTCTTTGGCTTCAATGAGGTCTTGTAATTTGTTCTTTAGAGTCCAACAATTATTAGTGTCGTGGCCGGGACTCTTAGAGTGGTATGCACAATGAGCATTAGGATGATAGTGAGGAGAGGTTGTGTTAGTGTTCTTTGGAGCTTCCTTCAAGGTCGCTAGGTTGGATCTTAACAGATGTGGAAATACCTGAGATAGGGTCATGTTAATTCTGGTGAATTGTCTGACTAATCTTTCCATTCTTGGCTAGTTGTTTCTTTTTTGATCAGGCGCAGGTTTAGGAATCACAACAGCCCCAACCATTGGACGGCGTTCGGCCCTACCTTGACTTCTCTGAGGATAAACAACAACCACTTCTTTCTTTCCGATAAATGGCTTCCTTATAGCAGCAGAGGATGTATCTTTCTGAATCTTTCCACTCTTTATCCCAGCTTCCACCCTCTCTCCGGTCAATATCAGTTCAGTAAAACCCGCCGATGAACTCCCAATTAGGTGATTGAAGAAGGGACCAGACAAGGTACCCAAAAACATATCTACTAATTCTATTTCAGATAGGGGAGGTTGAACTCTTCCATCCAAGTCTCTCCATTTATGCGCATAGTCCTTGAAGCCTTCACTTGAAACCATGGCCATACTCTGGAGTTGAGTACGGGGAGGCGCAAGATCAGCCTTATACTGGTATTGTTTATAAAAGGCTGCAGGAAGATCTTCCCAGTAATGAACATTGGCTCTTTCTAACTGGTAAAACCAATCAAGTTGAGTTCCAGACAGACTGTCTTAGAAGAAGTGTACCCATAAATCTTTGTCAGCGGTATGGGGTTGGATTTTCCTCACATATGATCGGAGATGCATTTTGAGGCATGACACTCTGTCATATTTGGCGAACACAGGTGCTTTGAATTTTGGAGGAATAACAATCCCCGACACTAAACCCAATTCCTCAACGTCCAAGCCAGACACTTTTTAGATTTCCATTGCACTCAACCGCTCTTCGAGATGTTTATACTTGTCATCAGCTGAAGGGTATTGTTCTTCAGAATAGTCTTCTTCTTCCTCTTCTGATTCCAAAGGGACAACTGTTTCTTTGCCTTTCCTGTCTTGATTTTATTTTTTACCAGATGTCGTTGCAAAGTCTAGGGTCCTTCTTGTCTGCCCATGAAACCTTCTTCCCATGTTTAGAACTCCGATTACCTTCTTTGTCTTCTTTTTCTTCTCCTCAGCCAGCAAAGTTTTCAACTCTTCTTGTCCTTTAGATAGGGTCAAGAATAACTGTTGAAATTGTATATTCTGAGATTGGAGGTCCTTCACTGTTTGTTCGAGATCCATCTTACTAAAATAAACAGTAGAGAGATGAGTAGACTTGTTGCAAAAAACCTGCTTATGTTATGATGAATGATAAATGTGTATGCAATGATTTCAAGGATTTTAAGATTCAAATTTGTTTTATGCAAAAAAGGAACACGCGTTATATTAATAAATTAAAGCTTTGAGTACATCAATGCCTTCTTGGGAAAAATAGTACGAAAACCCTAAGATAAAAAGGTAGTACGCATCTTCTTTGGTGTAATGTAGGCATTTAGAGTTTTCTCCTCGTGAAGTAGCCTAGTGAGTTCCAAAACCTTCTTCTCGCTTGCGTAGAATTGGGCTTCAAAAGTATCTCGCTCCCCCATTGAGTTGTATCCAATCCCTTTGTAGGTCTTCAAGAGAGGTGGGCATGTCAGGATGTAGGATAGTGTATGGAACATCTCCTTCCATGATAGGCTCAATGATTATCGGGAGAATGGAGGGGTAAGGTGAAGGGGTAAGAAAACACTTAGAAAGGGGGGGGGGGGGGGTTGAATAAGTGACTCCTTCTTTTTTTTTTGTTCTCAAAACAAAGCTCAAACAATAATGGAAGAACACAGTTATTTTTATCCTGGTTCGTTTAAACTCAAACTACTCCAGTCCACCCGCTAAGGTGATTTCTCCTTTCTCAACAAGGACTTAATCCAATATAATCAACTGATTACAATCACACAACAACTGTTGTGACTAACAATGCACAGGTAAACTTACAAGTGACTAACACCACTAAGACTTAAATCTAGTCCTAGTCTGCTTGAGAAATCTGACCAAACTTGGTCTCTCAAGGAACAAAATACAGGAGTTTAATCTTTACAGATAATGAAATAGAGTTTGCTTCTAATCAAGCTATATCACAACTGTGATTTTTCACTTAGAATATAATGCACAAATTATATGAACAATGAGTTTGTGAGCTTTTGGATCTTTCACGTAGTTTCTTGCTTCTTTTAAAAATGTGATTGGTTTTCTTGGTTCACTAAAAGTTGTTGTTGGCTTGCAATAAATGTCCTTCTATTTATAGTAGGAACAATAAGACCGTTGCTGCCTTCAGAAAAGATGGAGAGCATTAAATGCTTTGCGTGTATCCTTGCAATATTCCATTTTCCAAGAAACTAGTTGTAGGCACTTGAGTGCTTTCAGCCGTCTTTGCATTAATGAGCAAACGTCAGAATGTAAGAACATGTTTTCCTTTGCTTTGACAAGACAAGTTGATCTAAACGTTACTTCAGAGTTTTCTCCAAATGTCTTTAAGTCAGAACATGCTTCACTTATCTTCTAGGCAGTGCGTTGCTTGCTAAGAACTTTGAACATCGCTTGCTTTCAAGTTATCTTCTGAACAAGGAGCCTGCTAGAAGTTAGAAGATATATTTAACAAATAAAGTGTCTTACCAGAGTCAGCATATGCGTTTGAATAAAAGGTTCTTTTATCAAAGAACTTCTTCATAATCTTTGCTTTAGTACTTTAGAATGTTTTCTGTCAGAACATTAACTAAGACATTCAAAACACATTCATCAGAGCATAAATTATCTTAAATATAATTTAGTTATCATCAAAACTCTTGAGATAGGTCAGAACTAATCTTGTTCTTTCAATCTCCCCCTTTTTGATGATGACAAAAAAATATTTTTAGATAAAGAAAAGAAACGGATTAAGAGATAAGAATCTCCCCCTGAAATGAATATTTCTATGCATAAGATATCCTGAGATTATTTAGTCAGAGTAATACACAACCTTCTTTAATTTCTTCAGAACTTCTTCAAGAAGATAAATCTTAGCTGGAATATTCTTTCAGAGTTAAAGTGATACCTGCAAAAAAAATTCTTTTGCACAGAAGGAATTCTTGCAAATTTGTTAGAATGTCTGAGACTTAGTCCTATAACTGTTAAACAGTGATTAGTTCAAGAATGCACATTTTCTCCCCCTTTTTGGCATAATAAAAAAGTGTAATAAATGAGAAATTTTGAAAGATTTTATAAAAAAGTTTAAAAAAAGATATCCAGAAGTACAAACAAAACATCCAAATAAGAGACAAAAAGAAACTAGGATTTCTTAGTGACAAGAGCCATCAGAAGATTCTTGATCTCAGAGGCAGATTCGTCTTGTTTCGCCATCCAGTTCTTGATCTCTAGATTTGCTTGATCTTGATTATCCATGCGTTTATTCAAGACTTAATTCTCCTTCTTTATCTCTTTCAGAGTGTCCATAATGAGTGAGGTAGGAGCAGAAGATGATGAAGCTTCAGTAGAAACAGGCTCAGAAGCAGCAACCGTTGAGTCAGACTTCACAAAGGTGGAAAGCAGAGTGCCCAGATCCATTGCAAGAGTTGGCATAGGTTCAGGTCCAGCCTTAACATAAGGTTGATTCAATAGAACAATAGCCAGAGGATTTGAATCTTCAGAGGATTCTTCAGATTTATCTTCTGATATGTCCATCTTATCAGCTGGTGTATAAACAATCATTAGCGAAGACTTCTTATTCCAAGTGTCAGCAGCTTCTGTCTTGAAAGCATGCAGAAGTTTGGAAAAGTTGTCCAGCACCTGAAAATGGCACAAGTCCTGTAACTTCCGTGATTCAGCAACCAAAGTTCTTCTGAAGGTTTCCCATAGAAGATCTGTTGCTGCTGTGTTCATGCTTCTGGAGCAGTATTCTTTTAGCGGTTGTAACCATGCTTGAACATTTGTTATAAAATTCTGAAACAAAGTATTTACATCTTGCTGAACAGGTTTAGGGACAACCGTTCTGTAAGTTTTGTTTTTCAAGAATTATAGAGATTGAAAGTCCACTACAGTTCTTAAAAAGCTATTGGGTTCAGGATTATTGGTAGGTCCAGGTTCAGGTTGGTTAACACAAATAGGAGGTTCTGATATTTCATGAGGTACGGATGGTTCAGTAGTTTCAGTTTGCTCAAAAGGTTATTGTTCTGGAATTTGAGGAGTAGAGAGTGGTGTTGTATGTTGTGGTGAAGTGGGTGGAGTGACATCAGGCGAAATTATAATTGTATAAGCAGGAGTGGGAATGGGATTTTGAGGTTGTGGTTGATTCATAGCAAAAATATTCTCAGATGGTAGGTTGGAAGGAGGTTTTATGGTTGCTAAAGGTTCATTTATCCCTGGAATTCTCCAAGAGCCAGCATCATACCATCCAGTGGGTCTGGGTGATAGAGGTCTGGGAGGGTGTCTTGAAAAACGTTCAGCAGGAATAGGTTGAAAAATAGATGGTTCAGGGGGTTCTGATTGAGAGGGTTCTGATTGGCTGTCAGAATGTTCATCAGAGTCAAAATCACTTAAATCTGTTAAAAACTGATTTTTACAAGGGTTATCAGCAAGGGATTCAGATGGTAAGGTCAGATCAATGTCAACATCTAAGTCTCCTAAGGTTTGGGAGGGTTCAGCAGATGCAGATACATTTTCAGAATCATAAACAAGTATAGTTTCAGCATGATTACCTGTCTTCTTTTTCTTCTGAGGAGGAGTGTCAGAAGGTCCTTCTACAGCTTTTCTCTTCACAGATTCTTGGAGAACAACATCAGGAGCAGCTTGATTTCTTCCTTGAAGCCAAGCTGGATCAATGGGTGATCCTGTTTCTTTGCAGATCTCAAGATAGTGCAAAATGATACGAGGATGATCCCCTGAGTTGAACATAGGAAAGTCAGCAATAGGAATCCTTCTCCTCTTCACAACAGTTGACACACATGGAGTGGGTTCCACCAGCAGTTTGTCAATAATTTTCCTTTTCAGCAAGTTCTTTCCAGTCATAGTCTTACCACAGATAGGTTCAAGCTCCCCTAGAAGATTTGCTTCTTTTAGGTGAGCAATCAGACCATTCTCAGTCAGAATGTCTGATAATAACCTCCCCATAGGAATCCAATTCCTCTTTGATTTGGGGTTCTTCATCCTTTCAGCTTCTCTGGTTTCTTTGACATGGTTCCAGAGATGTTCAAAAAGCAAGTAGGGCAAATCAATTTTGACATTGGTTCCAAGGCAAAACAACAAATATTGTTGATCAGCGTTGATGTAATCAGGAGAACTGGTGTCTTTCCTGTGGTGAATACATCCATGAATAATCCTTGCCCAAATCTTATATTTGTCTTTCAAATCCCTGACTTTGGAGGAACCTTGACCGTTAGTGAAAATCTCTGAATATACCCTAAACATCTCCATTCTTCCACTGGGCATTCCTGTAACTCCAAGTCCTTTAAATCCCAACAACTTTCTGATTTGATTTTCTATAATGGATATTTCCTTGCCCATTACAAAGGAGAGAATAACCTTGGGGGTTGCAATAGCGTGAATCCAGAATTCTTTCACCAAATGTGGAAAGACTGGACCAATAAGACGATCAAAGTAGCTTTCCCAACCTTGAAACTTCACAGCAGGGAACAAGTCAAATCCATTCTCTCTGAGATTCTCAAAGTCTACCATTAGCTCACTCAAAACTTCCAAACTTTCTACCGAAATGAGAGTTGTCCTTTCAGGTATAATGTATTGCTCAGAGTAGGTAGAAGAAGAAGAAGCCATTGAAGTTCTTTTAGAAATGAGAAAATTGAAGAAAAGGGTTTTAAGAGAAAAGTACAGTAAGAGAAAAAAACGCTTGAGTTTTGAAAGAGACAGTAAAGAATGAAAAGGGCTTTTCAAAAAGTATTTATAAGCATTAATTTCAAACAATAGGTTTAGAATTAAAATTAAAAGTATTTAATACACAATTAAAATAAAGATTAAAACAGATTTTAAAAACAAATCTCATCATTACTTGCATTTAATGATTTGTAAAAATGAGGGAAAACGTGGGATTATGGCTAATCATCAACAGTTACCTAGAACGTCATCAGTAGCTTTTGCACGCTTGACCTTTCAGAAACACACCACGTGTTCATCTCCTGAAGCATGCATGTAACAGCTGTTTGTTCTAATGAATTTCTGAACTACACTTGGACATGAAGCGTTAGAATATTCCATAACTTTTCATATAGCTTCTGTTACAACTTCTCTTCTAACTTCTGAAGATTTGTTGATCAGAGCATTCATTTCAGAATGTTCTGAAGTCAATCACAAAAAATAAATACTATTTTATTCAGGACATAATTCCATACAAATATTTTTCAGAATGAAATTAAATCTATCTTCTGAAAGGGGTTTGGTAAAAATGTCAGCCCATTGATGGTCTGTTTTTACAAAAATTAAGTTTAAAATTCCCTTCTGAATATAGTCCCTTATGAAATGATATTTAATTTCTATATGTTTGGCTTTAGAATGTAAGATCAGATTTTTAGAAAGACAAATAGCAGAAGTATTGTCACAGAAGATAGGAATCTTACTTTCATAAAGGTTGAAATCTTCTAGTTGACTTTTCATCCAAATCATCTGAGAGCTACATCCAGCAAAAGATATGTATTCAGCTTCTGTGGTTGATAGTGCAATTGTTGCTTGCTTCTTGCTGTACCATGAGATAAGATTGTCATCCAAAAACGGGCAGCTTCCAGAGGTTCTTTTTCTTTCAATTCTATCTCCAGCAAAGTCAGCATCACAATAACCTACTAGTTTGTAATCTTGTAATCTTCTGTAACATATACCAAGATTAGCAGTACCTTTCAGATACCTAAGAATTCTCTTAACAGCTGTTAAGTGAGATTCTATAGGATCTGATTGGAATCTAGCACACAAGCACATGCTTAATAATATATCAGGTCTAGATGTAGTCAGATAGAGAAGGGATCCAATCATACCTCTATAGAGCTTCTGATCTACTTTCATACTTACCTCATCTTTACCTAGAATACAGGTTGGATGCATAGGTGTCTTGGCATCTTTGCTTTCTGACATTTGAAATTTCTTCAGAAGTTCTTTAACATACTTCGTCTGATGTATGAAAGTACCTTCTGGAGTCTGGTTGATTTGAATTCCCAGAAAGAATTTCAATTCACCCATCATGCTCATTTCAAATTCTGCCTGCATGGTCTTAGCAAATTCTTTTCCAAGGGAGATATTAGAGGTTCCAAAAATTATATCATCAACGTAAATTTGACAAATTAAAATATCATTTTTAAATGTTTTTCTGAAAAGAGTTGTGTCCACTTTCTCTCTGGTAAAATCTTTTTCTAATAGAAAATTACTCAGACGATCATACCAAGCTCTGGGAGCTTGTTTTAAACCGTACAAAGACTTTTTTAATTTAAAAACATGTTCTGGATGCTTTGAATCATTAAATCTAGGAGGTTGATGGACATATACTTCTTCTTCAATATAACCATTTAGAAATGCACTTTTAACATCCATTTGATATAATGAAATGTTATTTTGTACAGCAAAAGAAATTAATAATCTTATAGATTCTAACCTGGCGACTGGGGCAAAGGTTTCATTATAATCAATTCCTTCTTGTTGACTATAACCCTGTGCAACCAGTCGTGCTTTGTTTCTGATTACTTCTCCTTGTTTGTTCAATTTGTTTATGAAAACCCATTTGGTTGCTATAACATTGAATCCTTTGGGTCTTGGAACTAGATTCCATACATCATTCTTGGAGAATTGATTTAGTTCTTCTTGCATTGCTAAGATCCAATCATTATCTTCCAGAGCTTCATCAATGGTAGTTGGCTCAATCAGAGAGACCAAACCAAACAAAGATTCTTCATTGATTCTGAGAGAGGATCTTGTTCTGATGGGATCTTTTTTTCTTCCAATGATTACGTCTTCTTTATGAGCTGAAGATATTCTAGGAAACCTTTTCTGAGTGGGTTGGTCAGAGATTCTGAGATTGTTCAGAGCATTGTCAAGAGGATGGTCTGCTACGTCTTCTTTTTCTTCTGAACTTTCAGAGTTTGAGAGATGATCTTCTGTACCTACAGAAAAATCAATTTGCTTTGGCTGTTGCTGGCCAAGCTTATCATCAAACCTGACTTTGATTAATTCTTCAACAATCAGAGTTTCTGTGTTGTATACTCTATAGCCTTTTGAGCGTTCAGAGTATCCAAGCAGGAAACACTTTTGTGCTTTGGAATCAAACTTATTCAGAGTTTCTTTGGTGTTTAGAATAAAACAAGTACATCCAAAAGGATGGAAATAAGAAATGTTGGGCTTTCTGTTTTTCCACAATTCATAGGGAGTCTTTTCAAGAATAGGTCTTATAGAGATTCTATTCTGAATGTAACTGTGATACGGTGGGAAGAACTGACTGTTTCTTTTGGAATGCTGGTTTCCGTTTTGCGTTTGTTTTCGCAAAATGTCGCGGTAAGCAAGAGTCACCACCGTCTTTTATTTTATCTAACAAGGAAAGGAAAAAAGCACAGAAAAATTCCTTTTTCGAGACATTTCTCGGGTTCGGGGGGTAGATTATAGAAAGGGAAGGTGTTAGCACCCTTTCTATCCGTGGTTATCCACGGGCTCTTCGGTACTTGCTCATATTGTTTTCAAAATCGTTTTCTTTGTGCTTGTGGGTTTGAAAAAGTCTTTTTTTTGAAAATGAATTCTAAGGGCATGGTTGTGTTTGTCTTATCATCCCGGTCACAAACATACCCTTCTTGATGGCCAATTTTTCCTGAAAGAGAAACACCCAAAAAAACCACGAAACCCTAGCTATGGTATTTGGCTTTACAGGTCAGATAAACAAAATTAACTAATGCCAAAAGCTTGGAAATATTATGAAGATCACAAATATATCAATGATTTGTTCAAATGATGCAAGAATAGTGAGTTATGATTTCAAATACAGAGCGAGATAACGTGATACTTACAACATGCTAGGTGGTCTGAGAATGTTTGTTCTTGATCCAGGTAGACTGAGTGAACACCCATGAATCCTTTGAGACCGGTCTAAGCTTCTGAAATTGCCTCTTGCTATGGTTTCGAATTCAAGCTTTTTGGTGACTTTTTCAAACTTTGTTCTGCCTCTTCTTGCAGCCTCTAACCCTTATTTTCGTGCCTTTGACTTCCTTATGTAATGTATATTTCATTAGGGTAAGAAACTTGGTACAAATCTCTCCATATCAATGCTCATGAATTGGATTTGATTCCACCATTACAACCTTCCAAATTTGGCCTAAATCATATCTTCTTGTAACTAATGCACTTGATGCAAATTTGATTCATATAATAGCTGTATTCAAAGCCTAAAGTAACCAAAAAATCATGAGTTATAAATACTTTTAATTTTATATGATTTTATTTGATTTAAAATGAATAAATTCAATTAAAAATCAAATTAAATAATAAAAATAAGATATGGGCTCATGGATGAAGCTAGGACACGTGGAAAATTATTTAAGCTCAAATCAAGTGGAAAAGAATGGGCCCATTTGACAAAATTTGAAGTTTTGGGGATAGTTGACTTTTGGCAATTTTGCAAAAATGTCCAACTTCAACAATGCATAACTTCTTCAATTTTGAACTTTTGGAATGGTTCTAGGACTTTTTAGAAATCTTGTGATGTCCTATAACCAACCCTTTCAGTCTCATCTCAATTTGATATTCCATGCTCAAGTTATAAGTTTGTCAAAAAAGGTGTTTTTGTTGACTTCCAAAAATGACCTATAATGTCCAAATTTATAACTTCTTGTGAGTGCATTTTCTGATCTTGGGGTATGAAGATGGATTGTATGAAATTGCATCCTCTTCAAAATGAGATTTATATGGGTCATTTCTCATAAAGTATGAGAAAGTTATGGTTGGTCAAAGTTGAGTTGACTTTTCTTGCAAAACCCTAATTTAGCAACTTTTGAGTCTTGATGAATTTTGAGCAATCCTTGATGAATCATGATCAACCCTTGATCAAATGATGAAATATCCTTCAAAATGAGAATGTTGACAAAAAAATCTTGAAGTTTGACTGTATTTGGGTCACAGTTGACTTTTGCCCTAACACAATCGATTTTTGGACCCTTTGAGCAATTGACTGAGCAAACTTCCTCTGCAAAGCTTGAAACTTGACATGGATGACCTTGAGAACATATTAGGACATTGGGGAGCACTTGAGCTCATTTGGATTCAAGGATCTTGATGCAACACAAAACCCTAATTTGGGGAAGACTGCCTTAGGAGATGACTTGTCTGACCCACTCTTAAGCAAACCTTGAGCCACTTGGAGATTTTTCTTGAAATGTTTTGAGGAATATGAGAGGGAAAATTTTGGGGTACAATAGCTTCCCCTGTTCAATATTCTTAAACCTGAGGATGTAGATTGGCTTTCGTGCCTTTCGTGATCCGAAGGTGGAAGATGATTGAACACTAGAGTGCCTAGAAATTTGCACTCGCATGAAGTGGTGTTAGCCTTGTGATGTAGGGAATGGGCTTACAGATTCCATTTGGAGATTGCTGGAGGGAGGATGGGCTTAAAGATGCCATTTGCAGGAGTGTCGATCGCATAAGAGATTCCTTAGTGAGAACTTGCATATCTGTTGTTGTGGAGAATTCCGCTGGGGAATCCTGATCTTTGTTGAAATCTAGGAACTTGCCTGTACCTTAGCTGAGAGAACATCTCTGCTGAGTTTTAAGAACTTGTCCATAATTCAACTGGGGGGAAACATCTTCATCAAGATCTAGGACTGTCTGGTCTTCAATGGAGGATAATTTTGTTGAGATTTTAGAACTCGTCCACACTTCGACGGAGGAAAATTATCGAGATTGAGAACCTTATTTGTAATTCAACCGAGGATAATTCAGTTGAGATTTAAGAACCAGTCAGGTCTTCGACTGAGGGAAACATCTTCATCAATATCTAGGACTGTCTGGTCTTTAACGGAGGATAATTCTGTTGAGATTTTAGAACTTGTCCACACTATGACGGAGGAAATTGTCGAGATTGAGAACCTTATCTGTAATTCAACCGAGAATAATTCAGTTGAGATTTAAGAACCGATCAGGTCTTCGACTAAGGGAAAAATCTTCATCAAGATCTAGGACTGTCTGGTCTTCAACAGAATATAATTCTGTTGAGATTTTAGAACTTGTCCACACTACGACGGAGGAAATTGTCGAGATTGAGAACCTTATCTGTAATTCAACCGAGAATAATTCAGTTGAGATTTAAGAACTGGTCAGGTATTCGACTGAGGGAAAAATCTTCATCAAGATCTAGGACTGTCTGGTCTTCAACGAAGGATAATTCTTTTGAGATTTTAGAACTCGTCTACACTACGACGGAGGAAAATTGTCGAGATTTAGAACCTTATCTGAAATTCAACCGAGGATAATTCAGTTGAGATTTAAGAACCGGTCAGGTCTTCGACTGAGGGAAACATCTTCATCAAGATCTAGGAACTGTCTGGTCTTCAACGAAGTATAATTCTGTTGAGATTTTAGAACTTGTCCACACTACGACGGAGGAAATTGTCGAGATTGAGAACCTTATCTGTAATTCAACCGAGGATAATTCAGTTGAGACCAAGAACCGGTCAGGTCTTCGACTGAGGGAAACATCTTCATCAAGATCTAGGACTGTCTGGTCTTCAACGGAGTATAACTCTGTTGAGATTTTAGAACTTGTCCACACTACGACGGAGGAAATTGTCGAGATTGAGAACCTTATCTGTAATTCAACCGAGGATAATTCAGTTGAGATTAAGAACCGGTTAGGTCTTCGACTGAGGGAAACATCTTCGTCAAGATCTAGGAACTGTCTGGTCTTCAACGGAGTATAATTCTGTTGAGATTGTAGAACTCATCCACACTTCGACGGAGGAAAATTGTCGAGATTGAGAACCTTATCTGTAATTCAACCGAGGATAATTCAGTTGAGATTAAGAACCGGTTAGGTCTTCGACTGAGGGAAACATCTTCGTCAAGATCTAGGAACTGTCTGGTCTTCAACGGAGTATAATTCTGTTGAGATTGTAGAACTCGTCCACACTTCGACGGAGGAAAATTGTCGAGATTGAGAACCTTATCTGTAATTCAACCGAGAATAATTAAGTTGAGATTTAAGAACCGGTCAGGTCTTCGACATAGCTGAGAACTTTAATTGTATCTTTTCTGAAAGGTAAAGGTCAGTCGTATGCAATGCATGATATATATCAAGCACTGATGTTCTCAAAATAAATGAGATTGTGTTGTATGATGCATATATGCATGTATCATGATGTATGGAAATGTAATGTTTTTAGCTGGGGAAAATAAATCTCGGATAGTTGCTGTAGAAAAGAGTTGGATTCTTTGTTTCTGCCGGGGATATCGAATGAAGATGACTGATGAGAATAAACCTGCAAGAGAGAAAAACTCCGTCGGGGAATAAAATGATGAGGAGATTACTCTGTGGGGAAGAGATGTTCTACTGAGGATTCCACTGATAACTTCCACCGGGGATGAATTTCCTTTATTGGTGATACTGGATGCTGTTGGGGATTGACTTCTTGTTTGTGAAGGGAAAGAACTCCACTGGGGATGATCTTTCAGTTGCGACTTCACTGGGGATAACCTTTTAGGCTCTAATGGGGATAATCCTTTGAGCTTTGCTGGGGACAATCTTCCTTTGAACTCGGCTGGGGATATTTATTTTTATACTCCGTCGGGGACGAACTTCCAGAATCTACTGGGGATGATTCTCCAACTCCACTAGGGAAGCTTTTTCAGACTGCGCTGGGAAAATTTTAACTCCACTAGGGATATCTTGTATTCTGCCGGGGAATATTCTTATACTCCGTTGGGGAATATTAAGACTGCCGGGGATATTAAGCCTTTTCAGTGTTGATGGTAGATAAACTTTTCTTGGGGGGAGAATATTACCGATTCATTCATTCACAGTTGCAAGTCTCAGCTGGGGAGAGCTATCATTATTGTCTTACTCTGCGGGGAGTGAAATTATCTTAGCCATATTCTTCAGCTGAATTTACCGTTGTACCTGGTGGATAGAGCAACTGTACAGTTTGGACAATTTTATTTCCCCTGTTTCTGATATTACCAGTAATCGTCTTTTGTTTCGCATGTAAATATTTATGAGCAGCAATTAGTGTCAAGTGCATATATCAAAAATGAACATTGGACGTTCTTTGCAAAACAAAACAGATAAAGGAAAAACAGTTTGAAATTTCTTTGAAAATGAATTGTATTGATTTTGAAGTTTGGCCTGTAAATAGGCGTTTTTCTACAAGAGGCTGACGTCCTAGTAGGAGAACGCCGCCGAATAATAGAATTTACACAATTTGTGAAAAACTAAACAAAACAGCTATGTGAATAACCCCACTGGGTTCCAACTCTGCTATTGCCTTTATGTCCTCTAGCATCTCATCACTTTGCTACTTGGTTGAAGGTAGATCAGATTGATTAGTGCCGTCCGAGCTTGATAGTCAATACCGAAATCTGGTTGCAAGGTGATCCAATGAGACATAGTGTTACGCTTTGATCCCTAATTTTTTCCTGGACCGCCCTTTCGGGTTTTCAGTCCACCGGGATACCCTTTTTTGCCCAAGCTACCTTTTCAGGTTTTCGACTTGCCGGATGTACAGATTTTTTATTTTCATCCCTTATTTTTGCCCGAACCCTTTTGGTTCGCCGGGAAGCCCTTATTTTTGCCTAGGCCAGTCGATCTAGCGGGTCATTGATCATGCGTAGTATTTTTTCACTATGTCTGCATTGACGGGGTGAGGAAGGTCGTTACCATCCATGGTGGTTAGAATCATAGTTCCTCTTGAGAAAATGTTCTTAACGACAAATGGCCCTTCGTAAGTAGGGGTCTATTTTCCCCTGGGATCACCTTATGGTAGATTAATGCGCTTGATCACCAGATCCCCAACTTGATACTCTTGTCGTCTAACTTTCTTGTTAAATGCCTTGATCATCCGTTTTTGATACGTTTGGCCATGACAGATAGCAGTAAGTCTTTTTTCGTCGATTAAGTTCAGCTGATCAAGCCGGGTCTGAATCCAGTCATCTTCGCTCAAACCTGCATCCTTCATAATCCGAAGAGAGGGTATATGAACTTCAATGGGCAAGACGGCCTCCATACCATATACCAAGGAATAGGGTGTTGCCCCTGTTGACGTCCGTGTTGAGGTACGGTACCCATGAAGAGCAAATGGTAACATCTTGTGCCAGTCTTTGTATGTCACCGTCATCTTCTGCACAATCTTCTTAATATTCTTATTAGCCGCTTCAACAACCCCATTCATCTTCGGCTGGTAAGGAGAAGAGTTGTGATGTTGTATCTTGAACTGCTTGCAGAGCTCAGTGATCATTTTATTATTGAGATTTGTACCATTGTCTGTAATGATCCTCTCTAGTACACCATATCGACATATCAGGTTATGCCGAATGAACTGTGCCACGACGTTCTTGGTTACAGTAGCAAAGGAAGCTGCTTCAACCCATTTCATAAAGTAATCAATAGCTACCAAGATGAAACGATGCCCGTTGGATGCTGTAGGTCTGATCTCACTGATCATATCAATGTCCCACATTGCAAAAGGCCACGGAGCTGTCAAGATGTTCACATCTTTTGGTATAAAAAAGGGTAGTATGATCCAACTTGTACTGTCTCAGCCGGTGAGCAGCCCATGCCAAAGCGTAGCAAGTTTTCTCGAGCAGTGAGTATTGGGTCTCACAATCGGTAAACGTTTTGCTAAAGCAGTAAATATCATGCTCTTTTCGGCCAGACTCGTCATGCTGCCCCAGCACACACCTCTTTGTATTATCCAGCACTTTTAAGTATAAGATCAATGGTCTTCCTTCACCTGGAGGCATCCGAATTTGTGGCTTGGAGGTGGTAAACCCCTCTCTTCTTGAAGCAGTAATCTAACAAGTTCCCCAGGCACTTCACAATCATCCTCACCTTCGTCCTCGGCTTGGTTGATCGGACTTTCAAAGTCATAACCGACAGTAGCAGGGTCGTTATCAGTGGGATCCAGAGTGGATGTAGATCATGATACGTGAGTGTGTGTAAAATAGCTGTTTTGCAATATATAATAAAATAAAAACAAGGAGCGCAAGATTTGAAATGCAAGAAACTTCAAATGCTTTTATTAATGATATATGTAGATGACACACATAAAGCCCTCACAAATGAAGCCACGGTGCCCCGGGTAAGACACCAGGCCATAAAGTTTAAAACATTGTCTGTTACAAATACTAAACAAAAGTCTCATTACTGGGTAACAAAAGAAATTGGGATGAAGTCCTTTGCTGTCCAGTTGCCTAGTCCCCCATCAGTAGTAGGATATATCCAACTATCGAACTCAAACTCTTCAACATCGTCCTCAATGGCATTCACTCCTGAATTGCTGATAAACAGGGGAGGTCTTCCGATCCGTGCATTCTGAACAGCCCTTTGAGCTTCTGCTGTGAAACCAAAACCAAACTTGTTAGTCTTATGTGCAAAATCAGGGAGTTGGCCCCAATTTGCACATCCGCCTTTCTCAACAACATCCCGGGCATCCTTGAAGGAAGCTATCTTCATTGGAGGATCTTTAACAGCAGTCTCAGTTGATGCCAGCATCTGGGGAACCTCTTCAAAATGCTGAAACGGGGTCTCAATGAACTCCCCATCCATCTCTACATATCAGAAAGAGTTGAGGTGGCTCACCATGTACTCCTCTTCTCCTTGCACTATCACAATTTTCGCTTTCACCGGGTATTTTAGCTTTTGGTGGAGCGTAGATGTCACTGCCCCAACTTTGTGGATCCACGGGCGACCCAACTGACAAGAATAATATGGACAAATGTCCATCACATAGAATATAGATGCGAAAACCTGAGAACCAACTTTAATCGGGATATCCACTTCTCCATGCACCATCCTCTTAGACCCATCAAAGGCCCTGACAACAATGCTGCTTGGTTTTAGCTCCAACCCTTCACAGTCTAACCGGTCTAGAGCTTTCTTGGGTAACACATTCAACGAAGATCCAGTATCTACTAACACGTGAGCAAGAGTAGTGCCCCTGCATTCAATGGAGACATGCAGGGTGTCATTGTGATTATTCCCCTTAACAATTAAGTCGGCATCAGAGAAGCCTAACCCATTATCAGCAGTCAGACTAGCCACGTAATCCTTAAACTGATCAGCTGATGTTTCTTGTGGTACATGTGCAGTCTTCAAGAAATCAATCAGAGCCTTGGCATGGGCTTCTGAGCAAAGTAACAGAGATAACATAGAGATTTTGGATGGGGTTTGCCCCAGCTGCTCAACTACATTGTAGTCACTCTTTTTGATAATCTTCAAAATCTCCTTCATCTCTTGCCTAGAGGCTTCAACAGTAATTGTCTTCGGTGCCTCCGTCCGGGCAGGCTCATCAGTGGTCCCTTTGCCCCGAGCGTCAGATGACTCGGCAACAGGGGTAAGAATGGGAACTTGAACAGGAATAGTAGCAGGTACACTGGCAGGTGTAATAATAACAGGCTTCCGGATGGTTGGTGAAGAGATCTCAGGGGAGAAAAGTCTTCCGCTGTGGGTGACTTTGGCAGGTCCAACAATATTGCTGACGTCAGTATCAACATCTGAATCTTGTTTAACTCCATGATAATATACGTCAGCCCCGTAATGCCAAGGGATAACTTTATTTGATGTATAGGGGATAGGCCCTGGAACAGTGATGATCAATGGTGCGATTCTTGGAACAGATGTAATTCTAACAGGCTTTCTCGAGGAAGCCTTGGAAGAATTGTAGAAAATGGTGATTATAGCAACTCCTTTAGTAGGAATCAAAGGAACAACAGTCTTCTCAAACATAATTTCTTTATTATCCATCAGGCGTTGGACACCTGACTTCAAAAGATGGCAACCGGTAGGTAGGACAGAACACATACGGCAATCTTCATCATAGCCCGGAAATAAACCGGCTAACAAGAGGTTCTTCTTCATAGTCACCAAGGGAGTAACAATGTCTCTCACGGAAACCACGAACGAGTCTTCATCTATAGAATGCACTCCATGCTTGGGCATAGGAGCTGTCACAACATTAGGTCTTTCAGGTGCTTCAAACTTAATCTCCTTCGCGTCAATTAAGTCCTGTACTTTGTTCTTCAAGACCCAACAGTCATCCGTATCATGCCCCGGGCTATCAGAGTGAAAAGCATAACGGGCATTAGGGTTGCACTTCGTTGATGTTGTATTTGGATCCTTCGGGGCCTCCCTTGGAATCACTAGATTGGTTTTCAATAACTGTGGCAGAATTTGAGATAAAGTCACGTTGAGCTGAGTGAATTGTCTTCAAGGTCTCTCGGCCCTTGACTGATTGTTGCGCTGAGGAGCAACAACAGGTCTTGATATAACCACCGCATTAACAGCTTGGCAACGTTTAGGTCTATTCTGGCTTTTAAAGCTGTAGACAGCATTTGACTCTTTCTTAAAAGGCTTCTTCTTGGTGCCTGATGAAGCACCCTTCTATATTTTACCGGATTTGATACCAGCCTCAATCCTTTCCCCGATCATAATCAGCTCTATAAACCCGGACGAAGAACTTCCGATCAGATGGTTGAAATACAGACCAGACAAGGTCCCTAGAAACATATCCACAAGCTCCCTATCAGCCAAGGGTGGTTTCACTCTTCCAGCAAGGTCCCTCCACTTCTGAGCATAATCTTTGAAGCCTTCGCCCACACCCATTGACATACCCTAGAGTTGGGTACGCGTGGGAGCGAGGTCGGCATTGTATTGGTACTGCCTGTAGAAAGCAGCAGCCAAGTCTTCCCAATTTCGGATACTAGATCCTTCTAACTGGTAAAACCATTCAAGCTGAGTCCCTGAAGGACTGTCTTGAAAGAAGTGGATCCAGAGGTTCTTGTCAGCGGTGTATGGCTGAATCTTCCTAACATACGAACGGAGGTGCATTTTTGGGCAAGAAACCCCGTCGTACTTAGCAAAGGCTGGTGCTTTGAATTTGTGGGGGATCACCACCCCAGATGACATACCCAAGTCTCCAAAGTCCAGACCAGGCACTTTCTGAACTTCCATCGCACTCAACCGGTCTTCCAATTGCTTATATCTATCCTCAGTCGGAGGATACTGGTCTTCGTCGAAGTCAGTCTCGTTGTCTGAAACCACAGGGCTAGGAGCCTTCCTTTCTTCCTGATTATCTCCCCTCCAGATGAGTGGGTCAAATTAACCTCTTCTCGCAAATCGTTTCCGAATCTGCGACCCATATTGAATAGGACCGTCTTCTTCTTCTTCTTCTTCTTCTTCTTCTTCTCCTTCAGGATAAGGGCCTTCAGATCTTGCTGACCCTTAGCCAGGTTCATGAACAATTCTTGGAACTGGGCATTTTGAGCCTGTAGAACCTTGATTGCTTGTTCAGTTGATGATTCAGAAGACATGATGCTAAAATAAACAGCGAAGAAGATGAGAAAACCTGTAGGGGTACCTGTTATGAGGTGCATGGAAAGAAATGCGTATGATATGATTTCAAAGATGTCGAGAGATTCAAATTCGTAAACAAGAAATGAAACACACTTTTATTAGATAAAATTTGAAATCAATTGTTCAACAGATGCCTTTAAGGCGTTACAAGAAAGGAAATACTGAAAAGTAAATCAAAGCTAGAAATAAACAAAAGACAATCAGTGCTCCCATGGTCGCTTCTTGTCGGTGCGGACATAATCATTGAGGATCCGCTCGTTCTCCAGCTGCCTTGTCAACTTCCGGATCTTCTGCTCTTGATCGTTATACTTTTCTCGGTAAGTATCCCGCTCTTCTCTCAGCTGCATCCAAGACCTTTTCAGTGCCCCAATGTCAGTGGTCATATGAGGATGGAGGATGGTAGGAAGAACCCCTTCTTCATTAGCAACTTCAACAATGATAGGCAAGACGGCTTCATACGGCATTCCCAGCTTTTGGGCACGGATACAAACCCATCGGAGATATGGCTCCATCAGAAGAGAAGTCTTTGCACCCAGCTCGTACGGATCAGACCTGTGTACTCTATCCCAAGCTCTTATGAATAAGCGACGTTGCTCGTCACTATCCCCTTGAAAATCAAAGACTATACTAGGCATTAGCAACTCATGAGGTCCTTCCCTTCTAGCACGCCCAAACTGACGTAATGCCAAGCATGGATTATAAGTGATTCCTCCATTGGTTCCTATCAGTGGAACATTGGGGTATTCCCCACATCGATCAATAATAGCCACCTCATACATACCCTTAATGGTCCTAATGATGTCATTGTGAGAGAGAGACATGATCCTATAGGCCCATCCCATGCCTTCCTTATTCTTCAGAACTGATTTGGGGAGGTGAGAAATAAACCACCTCGCCAACAATGGAGCACAACACATCAAGGTTCCCGGCTTCCGAGCAGTACGAGCATAAAGCTGATGAAGGATGTCACCCAAGAGAGTGGGTACAGGATTACCGGATATGAAGATCTTCACCACATTAACGTCAACAAAGGAATCGGAGTTAGGAAACAACACCAAACCATATATGAGAAGAGCCAGAATGTCTTCAAATTCCTAGAAGTCTAGACTGTCCTAGAAATGATTAGCTTTACCAACCAAGAACTTCGTCAAAAAGCCCTTTGCTCCACTACGAGTTTCCCAATTAGACATTACCTCGACCTTTGTCAAATGAAGGGCGGAAGCAATCTCTTTCGATCTAAGGATCTTCTCCTAACCTGTAAATGGGGTCTGCTCCAGAATGGGGATACCCAGTAGATCAGAGAACTCTTCCAAGGTGGGGACCAACTGGTAGTCCGGAAAAGTAAAGCAATGGTACAGTGGATCAAAGAACTGGACTAAGACTCTCATCATCTGTTCGTCCATCCTGGAGGCGACCAAACCAAGAAGGTGCCCATGTCTTCTGATGAAGGAAGTAGTATCTGGCATCTTTGCAACCAATTATTTAAGCAGAGTGGGAACTTGGACAAAGTTGATCCGGATGGTGTTTCTACGCATGGGTGCCATGACCTATAAAACAGAACAAAGATGAATCCCTCCTGTCTTTGAAATAGGTTAGTCCAATGCAAGATGCATGCAATGTCATGATGTCATGATGTCATGATAGAAAACACACCACAAGTATCCACAAATAGCAAACACGGTAAAGGCACACAAGTCACACAGAGAGCCCTTAAATTTCAGGCTAGCAAGGAGCTTAGGTACTACCCTCTTTCAGTTCAGTTGGTTTAAACCTGTCCTAGAAATAGTAACCGGGTTCTAGAGGATCTCAATATCACTGACTACCCTCAATCGATCATAATTCCAGTTTAGCAACCTTTTCTTGCGGCCAGAATCATCGCGAGAGTTTAGTCTCAATGAGTGTAGCATATTGCTACTGTTCTATGGCCAAGTTGGTCAATTTAAAGGTTCTAAGGTCAGTTGGTGCTTAATGACCCCTTAGCAGACCCATATTCTCCTCGTTGCGCCATAAGGGATATCGGTACATACTAAAGTGCCACACCAATGTAGCTACTACTTCAACCGTATCGGTCTATGCCGTACAGTTCCCTCACAATTTATTGCTACTTACCTAAAGGGTATCCCCCAGATCCGGGTTAAGATCTATAGTAACTCCGATACAAACCCACAAATATAAAGCATATAAGTTAAGCAATTGAAAATATTATGAACTATTCCTAAGGTACACCCCACTTATTTTATCCCCAGCAGAGTCGCCAGTTCTGTGATACGGTGGGAAGACCTGACTGTTTTTTTTTAATGCTGGTTTGTGTTTTGCGTTTGTTTTCGCAAAATGTCGCGGTAAGCAAGAGTCGCCACCGTCTTTTATTTTATCCAACAAGGAAAGGAAAAAAGCACAGAAAAATTCCTTTTTCGAGACATTTCTCGGGTTCGGGGGGTAGATTATAGAAAGGGAAGGTGTTAGCACCCTTTCTATCCGTGGTTATCCACGGGCTCTTAGGTACTTGCTCATATTGTTTTCAAAATCGTTTTCTTTGTGCTTGTGGGTTTGAAAAAGTCTTTTTTTTGAAAACTTCGATTTAACTCTTGCTTCTGTCCTCAAGAGTGTATGAAGTGTTTTTGAAAACTTTGTTCGAAAAGTGTAAGTGCGAAAAGTTTTTGTTTTTGAAAGAGCAAGTATCTAAGAACCATCTACCTACTCGAAAAAGGAATCGTTCTATGCTATCTTCCTTTAGACAATGCTATCCCACTATTAGTGAGTGGGTAGCACGATCGTTGGAGTTTAAGGGTCAATTCGAATGAGGGACATACGATCACTAAAGAAATATTAGGACACCTTAGCGGTAACCCTAATGTCTTAGATCATTTGCTTGAGGCAACATATCCGAGGCAACCGTTTCGAGGCGACTATGATCTTTAGACAAGAGGACGACCTCTAAAGTGACCTATACTCAATGACCGTGTACGAAGGCAACCAAGTGGGGTGTACCCTAAAAGTGCGCATGTGCGAGTGTGTCATTTTCAGTTTATTTTTATCTTTGTACATGTTAAGGGTGATCTAAGTTGATTTTAGGTTAAAACATTCAGTCTTGTCATGCAAACCTATTATCAAACATCTAACAGTTATAAGTTGCGGAAAATAAATTGCGGAAATTTAACTAACTATTACAAGGCGTTGGGTATTTACATCGCCAAAGACAAACCCTTAAAGAATAAATAAAGCGATCAAAAGTAATAAAAGGTCCTATTAACTATTACAAACCGGGAACAAATACATTATGATATAAAAGAAAATAAATCGCGTGCGAGAAATTAAATCGAGCGCAAATAGGGTTTTGACCCTTTTTGAGAGAAAGTATCTTTTTTGGTTGTTTTTGAATTAAGAAAGAAACTATCCTAAATTAATTACTAAATTAATAAATTAATTAATTAAATGAAAAAAATTATTTTTGGGTTTTTGGTATTTTAAGAAAGAAAAATAAAATTAATTAATATTAGTAAAAACCTAATCAAATCTAGTTTAATTTTAATTATTTACAAAAATATGTTAAAGTTATTCTAATTAAACCCAAATTAATTTATTAGTATTTATTAATAAAAAATAAAAATTTAAAGTTTGGTTTGATGAAGAAAAAATATTTTGTGATTTTATTTTATGAAAAAAAGGAAATTTGTGATTGGTTAATAGAATTAAATAATAATAATAAAACAAATACTAAATAAAATCAAATAAAGAGAAGAGGGGGTATGGGCCTGAATATGGGTGTTTGAACAGCAGATCTGTGGCCCAAACGAGCTGG
Organism: Vicia faba; assembly: GCA_948472305.1. NCBI lineage: Eukaryota > Viridiplantae > Streptophyta > Magnoliopsida > Fabales > Fabaceae > Vicia > Vicia faba. Next base: position 96,886 of record CATIWC010000363.1, read on the forward strand.
ACGTTGTTGACTTTTAAGATCCAGTAGGCGTGCATGGACTTTGTCTATGGTTGTAGAATGCAGTGGCCAAGTCCTCCCAGCTGCGGATGTTGGCTCCATTCAGTTGATAGAACCAGTCGAGTTGAGTTCCTGACAGACTATCCTGAAAGAAGTGAATCCACAAATTCTTGTCAGCCGTGTAGGGCTGGATCCTCCTTATGTATGACCTGAGATGCAACTTAGGACAGGAGGCCCAGTCATATTTTGCAAAAGCAGGTGCCTTGAACTTGTGCGGGATCACTACCCCAGAAGACAGACCTAGATCTTCGAAGTCCAGGCTGGGCACTTTTTGTATCTCCATAGCGCTCAACCGGTCTTCGAGCTGTTTATACCTGTCCTCCGCTGGAGGGTACTGTTCATCATTGTAATCGGTCTCGTTGTCGGAGACCACTGGACTAGGAACCTCTCTCTCATAGGGGCTATCCTTTCCAACAGATGGGGTAGTCTGCTCCACTTCATTTAGTGATCCATTCCCAGATTTGCGTCTCAGGCTGAACAACACCGTTCTCTTCTTCTTCTTCTTCGAGAGCAGAGTCTTCAAATCCTGTTGACCCTGGGCTAGACTCTTAATCAACTCCTGGAACCGGGCGTTTTGGGCCTGGAGGGCCTTGATGGATTGCTCAGTAGATGATTCAGGATTCATGATGAGACTGCTGAAATAAACAGCAAAGAAGGTAAGTGACCTGTAAAAAGGGTACCTGTAATGCAATGACATGTATGTATACATGAAATGTTTTCGAGGATCTCGCGGGGTAAACGGAGAAATTGGTTAGAATTTGCATTTCGTAGCTTGGTTGAAGGAGCTTCATGTTGTTGAGAGTCCTTCTTCAAGGGTCAAGGCTCACCATATCGAGTGGGTCATAGCCCCTGACAACCTTGGCTAGAGGAAAATAAATCCCCTTTGCCCCTTTGCTGGACATGTTGGTTCATCGTGACCTGCATCACAGACCCTTGAGATCCTTGAAATGGATTAGTCCTTATGTAGGATGTATGCAATGGTATGATGGCATGATGTTATGCTATGCGTGGAATAATGTAAGTAACCCTGTTATGAGTCCAAATTAAGGACTATAAACAAAACCTGCAAGAAATTCAAGTGTCAGATAACAAGCATGCAAGTAGTCAAGTTTGAAGGCACACAAGTCACACAAGACAGCCCTTAGAGCTCAGGCCAGCATGAAGTTTGGGGTACTACCCTCTTGAAGTTGGTGGGCTCAAAACCTGTCCTATCAGAAGTAACCGGGTTCTAGAGGATCCCAATATCATTGACTACCCTCAATCGGTCATAACTCCAGCATCGCAATCTTTTCTTGCAGCCAGAACCATCACGAGAGTTTAGCCTCAATGGGCGTAGCATACTGCTACTGTTCTATTGGCCAAGTTGGGTCATTTAAGGTTCTAAGGTCGGTTGGTGCTTAATGACTCCTCAGAAGACCCATATTCTCCTCGTTGCGACACAAGGGATATCGGTACAGACCAAGGTGCCACACCAACATAGCCACTGCTTCACCCATGTCGGTCTACGCCGGACAGGTCCCTCACAGCTTATGCTACCTAACAGGGTATCCCCCAGATCCGGGTTAGGATCTATGAAACTCCAAGACAATGCCCACAAATATAAAGCAATCAAAGCAAAGCAATTGAAAACATAAGTATGATCTAATCCTAAGGTACACCTCACTTTAAGTCATCCCCAGCAGAATCGCCAGTTCTGTGATCGGTGGATTTAGAACTGACTATTTAACGTTGGTTCCCGAAATGTCGCGGAAGCAAGAGTCGCCATCGTCTTTTATTTTCTCCAACATGGACAGGACAAAAGCACAGCAAAATTCCTTATGAGAATGTTTCTCGGTTCGGGAGGTAGATTTATAGAAAGGGAAGGTGTTAGCACCCTTTCTATCCATGGTTATCCATGGGCTTTTAGATACTTGCTCATTGTGTTTTCAAAATGTTTGCTTTTCAATTATGAGTGGGTTTGAAAAATTTTTGTTTAAAGATTTCTGAATAACTCTTGTATCAGTCCTCAAGAGTGTTTGAAAAATTGTTTTTTTGAAAGCTTTTTGAAAGTGTCGGTGTGAAAAGATTTTGATTTGTCTTCGAATAGAGCAAGTATCTATGAGTCATCTACCTACCCTAGGGAATTAAGCTGTGTAGAAGTCCTTAAGGTAGTGCCATCCCACCATTGAGAGATAGGTAGCACCACCGTTGGAGGTGTTCAGGTCAATTCGAGTTTAGGGACAGTGTGGTCACCAGAGCAACAATAGGACACCTTAGAAGCAACCTGTGATCGGTGGATCTGGAACTGACTGTTTAACGCTGGTTCGCGAAATGTCGCGGTAAGCAAGAGTCGCCACCGTCTTTTATTTTCTCCAACATGGACAGGACAAAAGCACAGCAAAATTCCTTATGAGATAGTTTCTCGGTTCGGGAGGTAGATTTATAGAAAGGGAAGGTGTTAGCACCCTTTCTATCCATGGTTATCCATGGGCTCTTAGATACTTGCTCATTTGTGTTTTCAAAATTGTTTGCTTTTCAAAATGTGAGTGGGTTTGAAAAAGTTTCTTTGAAAGATTTCTGAATAACTCTTGTATCTGTCCTCAAGAGTGTTTGAAAAATTGTTTTGAAAGCTTTTTGAAAAGTATCGATGTGAAAAGATTTTTTGATTTGTTTTTTGAATTAGATCAAGTATCTATGAGTCATCTACCTACCCTAAGGAATTAGGTTGTGTAAATGTCCTTAAGGTAGTGCCATCCCACCATTGAGAGATAGGTAGCACCACCGTTGGAGGTGTTCGGGTCAATTCGTTTGTAGGGACAGTGTGGTCACCAGAGCAACAGTAGGACACCTTAGAAGCTACCCTAATGCCATTGATCCTTTTTAATTCCGAGGCAACCGTTTCGAGGCAACTGGATCATGTCATGGACATAAGGACTTACTAAAACGTCCTATACTCGACGACCACGTTTCGAGGGCAAGGCAACAGTGAGGCGTATCCTAAGAGTGGTGTGTGAATCTGTGTGTTATTTCAGTTATGTTTTATCTTGTACAAGTATCATGGTGATCTACGCTTGTTTTTAATTTAGGCCATACATTCTTTCATGCAATTATAATTTAAAAGAGTGCGGAAATTAAAGTTCCTAAACTATTACAAAGGCGCGGGTCCATATCGCCAAATTAAATCTAGGACCCGATTTGACAAAAAAAACAAAGAAATAAAGTGCGAGAAATATAGAATGTCCGAGTTACATGGCTTTGGGAGAATTACATTAATATTATAAGAAATAAAATAAAATGCGCAAATTGAATTAAAATTGAAAGCGAGGGCGTTGGACCCTTTTTAATGAAATTAAAATAAGATTAACAAATTAATTAAATTAAAGGAAAAAAGAAAAGATTTTTGAGGTTTTTTGTATTTATGAATTTTTTATGAGAGAATTAAATGAAATCAAAATATTAATTAACCCTAATTCTAGTTTTTTTATTTATTAAGAAAAGCATTAAACTTTAACCTAAAATTAAACCTAATTAATTAATTGCAAGTATTTACAAAAATAATAATTAATAATTAATAATTAATAAAACCAGAAAAAAGAGTGAAAAATACTTAAAACCCTAATTCTACACTTTGTTAGTTTATTATGAAAAATATTTGAATTAAACCTAAAATTTAAAAAGCTAAATTAAATTAAGGAGATTTATTTACAAAAATATTAGTTAAATAAAATATATTTTGATTTTTGTCATTTTTATGTTTTATGAAAATAAATTAGTTTAAAGAATTAAAAAAAGAAATAATTGAAACAAATAAAAAAGGGAAAAGAATTGAATTTCAAACCCTCAGGGGGTTCTGTCCCCAATTGGAGGTACCATTAGCATTGTTGGCCCACTTGTTTAAGCCCTCAGTTGACCTTTCCTGGGAGCGTGCATACGCGTTGACCTGTGCCTATGATGCTCTCCAAATCATAGCCCTTCGATTGATCTCAATAAACGCGTGGCACGTCTGGATGAGGGACGTATGGTGAACGTTTGGACTGAAGCTGCACAAGAACATAGTTAGAAGAAAAATATAGGGAAAGGGAGGGGGACCTGGGATTCGAACCCAGGTCCCAGAGATTACCAACCCCACGCCTTGCCAACTGAACCACCTGAACGCTTTGTATGTAATATAACTAACAAATAATATCAATCAAAACGTGAGTTAGTGGATTTTTTTAGCGCGAAATTTAAATGAGCCACTTGCTGTCCTACACGTCATCGTCTTCTTCATTATTTGCATTTTCCTGAAACATGAAAAAGAATTAGCGGGGGTTTTGAACCCCCCCAAAATGCCATCTTTTCAAAAATAGCGAATAGCCCATATGGTTATATAAATTGGGCGCGACTGTTGCATTTGATTCGTCCAAGCTTCCTGATTTCAACCATGGCATTGAGGTGTCCTAATTTTACAGTATTCAAAAATGCCCAATTTGAAAGTTCTGTAACCCTGGCGTCCTTTAATGGTGATTCTTCATACAATGTGTAAAAACTCAATTAAAGCACACAGTTAGCTTTAGAATCAATCAATGAACACAAATCAAATATTAAAAATTACTAAAAACGCATGAATCATGATGCAAGCATATGGAGAAAATCCTGTACAGGACACGATCATTCTACCATTTCTTTGCGTTAGGATGGATTGTTTTGATCTGAAAACCTTCCTTGAAGTCTCAGGAAGGCAATGGAATGATTATTTGACCTTGAAAAGCTTTGCAATCGTGATTTCAGTTCTTGAGTTTTTTCACAAAAATGCAAAAGTGTTTCTTGAATTCTGGCGCAGCTCAGAGGTCATTAGCATTAGGGTTAGGTTTGCACTTATGTATGGAATGATTAGGGTTAGGTTTTTGGTCCAAAGAATCAATGAATTAATGTAGAGAATATTGGATTTTCATGAATATAATTTTCAATCTTTTTCATGCATATTTAGTTCCAATCATGGCAAATCACATGGATTCTTTCCCTATCTAATAATTCACGAAAATCTGAAGTTATTCCATGCATAAAAAGATTTGATTGACTTGCTTTGGTATTTTCCACATATTTATTTTAATTAAATGAATTATTAGCAATTAAAATTCAAATAAATAAATAAAAAATGATGAAAAACTTCCCTTTGGGCCAAATGGTCGTGCACATGCTTTGGATGATCAATCTTGGAAGAAAATGTGGCCCATTAGTAATTTTAAGACATTTGAAGCAAAGTTGACTTTTCAAAATATCCAAAAATTTCCCAACTTCCACAAGGCATATCTTGCTCAATTTTTAAGCTTTGATCATGTTCTTGGACATTTTGGAAAGGTCTTGAGGTCCTATAACCAATGTCTTTGGTCCCATGTCATTTTGATTTACCAATCTCAAGTTATGGACTTTGACTTAAAGTCCCTTTTTGTTGACTTTTGAAAATGACCTATAATGTTGAAATTGATAACTTTTTGTGAGAGCATTTATTGGACTTGGAGTGTGAAGAGGAGTTGTAGGAAATGTCTTTCTATTCAAAATGAGCTTTGGATGGAATTTTTCTGATAAACCATGTGAAAGTTATGCCTTGGTCAAGTTACAGTTGACTTTTTCAACTGTCCAAATATGGGAACTTTTGCATCTTGAGACTTTTTGAGCCAAGCTTTGAGAATCATGATCAAGCATTGATCAAATGATGTTTGTGGCCTCAAAATGAGATGTTGACCAAAAATTTAAACTTTTGACTGTCAAATGACCATTTTGCCCCTACAGTTGACTGTAGTGCGATTAGGGTTTTTGACTGTGCAATTTTGTGCTGTAAGTCTTGAAACTTGGTATGAGGATGCTTGACCATGTTTTTAGGCATGTGGGACTTGATTGGACCCTTGGAAACTTCATTTTCCTTGTCAGAACCAAAACCCTAGTTTTTTGACTGTTAGGAGGCCCTTGAACTGTGCAACCCTTGGGGAATTTTGAAGCATGCTCTTTGCAATCCTTGAAGAATATGGGAGGGCAAATTTTGGGGTACAACACTAACCTTATGCCCTTGATCCTTTTTTAATCCGAGGCAACCGTTTCGAGGCAACTGGATCATGGACATAAGGACTTACTAAAACGTCCTATACTCGACGACCACGTTTCGAAGGTAAGGCAACAGGTGAGGCGTACCCTAGAAGTGGTGTGTGAATTTGTGTGTTGTTTTCAGTTTAAGTTTATCTTTGATCATGCATCATTGTGAGCTACATTTGTTTTTAATTAGCCATACATTCTTTCATGCAATGTTTAGAATTTAAAAGTGCGAAAAATTAAAAAGCGGAAAGATAAATCCTACGCTATTACAAGGCGCGGGTCTATACATCGCCAAATTACAAAGACCCGTTTGATAAAAATGCGGAAAGTAAAAGACCTAATTACTATTACAAGCCTTGAGTAGTTACATAATATTCGAAAAGAAAAAAGAATAACGTGTGAAAGAATAAAAGTTAGGACGTCCGAGGGTTTTGACCCTTTTGAAATTAAATTGAAATTAAAAAGCTAATTAATTATTTAATTAAGAAAAGAACTTATTTTTTATGTTTTTTGTATTTATGAAATAAAGGGAATTAAAAATCAAGAGAAACCCTAATTCTAAGTATTTTAATTATTAATGAAAAACATTAAAAGTTGACCTAATTTATGCTAATTAGTTATTTACATATTTATTTACAAAAATATTTAGTAATTAATAATAATAATAATGAGAGAAAATTAATTATTAAAAAAGAGATGAAAAGGTTAAAAACCCTAATTCTAGATTATTTTTAATTTATTAAGAAAAATATTAAAGTTTTAAAACCTAATTTACTAAATTAATGGTTAGAGTTATTTACAAAATAAATTAATAGAAATTAAATATTAAATATTTTTTGGTTTCTGGTTTTTTATAGAAAATTTATTATTTGTGAAATAACAAGACAATTAAAAAAAAACAATTAAAACGAATTGTAAATATAATTGAAAAGAAAAGGAAGTTAGAAAATATAATGCAAACATTGGGGGGTGTCTGGCCCATTTGGAGGTTTTTGTGAAGTAATTTGGCCCATTTGAATCAAAGCCTGTTTGACTTTTCCAGTTTGAGTGCGTGTCCATTGACTGAGGTACATGGTAGACATCCTCTTGTAGCCTTTGGATTGAAGCTCATGGGCGCGTGGCAGGCTAGCGTATGAGGATGCATGGTAGAACATTGGATGGAAACTGCATGGGAATATATTGAGACAAAAATTATGCAAGATGTGGGGGACCTGGGAATCGAACCCAGGTCCCAGTACCTGCAAGACAGCTCATCCACCAACTGAGCTAACGCGTGCATTTGTTAATGTAATGGAGCATAATTATTATAATAAAAAACAAAGTTAATGATGTGAAACAAGAAAAAGCGCGCTAGATTTTGAATACTCCAACCATGTTATGACACGCTAGCTTCGTCTTCGTCTTTGTACTTGCAATACAAGCAAATAGCAGGGGTTTTAAACCCCCACTAAATGAAGCCTGAAAAAATAGCGATTAGAACATGCTGTAATATAAAGAAGGCGCGAGGTCATCAATGGATTCGTCCTGTTGCCACGAATTCAACTGTATAAGTCTGGTGGTCTAATTTTTCCATATCAAGAAAGCCCTAATTGGAAGCTTCCTGAAAACCTAATTTTCTTCCATGGTGAATCTTGATTCAGGCAGTATTAATTCAATTCAGTTATACCAATCGCTTCAGAAAGTTTATATTAGTATAAATCAATCAAGAAAAATGACTAAAAGTGCATGAATCATGATATGGGATTCAAGGAATTTTGGCAAACCGTATAACCTGTGTTCTTCAATTCCTTGCATGTTTTGACTCGTTCTCAATTGCAAATGCTTCCTGGATGTTTTGGCAATGTATTGGAATGCTTTTGAAGCTTTGAATTGTGCTCTAACTATGAAATCAGTTTTCAAATTTTTTGGCCAAAAGTTGCAAATAGATTATGCCTTTCTCAGCAGTTTTTCGTGTCCCTTTTCATTAGGTTAGGTTATGCCTTTGTATCTGAATGGAATTAGGTCAAGAAACAAGCCCATAATCCATTGAATTATGATTTTAATATTTGATTTTTCCATATCTTTTTTCAATCATTTTTCATGCAAATCCTTGCCAATTGTGGAAGATATTGTCCCCTTGAGATGGTGCACAAAATCTCTAGCATGTGTGGAAGATATTTGCTGCACAAAAAAGATTTAAAACCATGATTTGATATTTTTCTCATATTTAAATCTAATTAAATGAATTAATAAGATTAAAAATTCAATTAATTAATTAAAAATAAGAAAATAAATCCCTTTGAGCTTAATGGGTCGTGCATATGCTTTGGGTAATGATTCAAGGAAGAAATTGAGGCCCATTAGCATTTTTGAAGCTTTTGAAGCAAAGTTGACTTTTCAAAATTCCCAAAACTTTCCCAACTTCTACAAGGCATATCTTGCTCAATTTTGAAGCTATGAACATGTTCTTGGACATTTTGGAAAGGCCTTGAAGTTCTCTAACCAATGCCTTTGGTACCATGTCATTTTGATTTACCAATCTCAAGTTATGGTCTTTGACTTGAAATGCCTTTTTGTTGATTTTTGAAAATGACCTATAATGTTGAAATTGATAACTTTTTGTGAGAGCATTTCTTGGACTTGAAGTGTGAAGATGAGTTGTAGGAAATGTCATCCTCTTCAAAATGAGATTTGGATGGAATTTTTCTGATAAACCTTGAAGAAGTTATGCCTTGGTCAATTTGCAGTTGACTTTTCCAACTGTCCAAAAATAGAAACTTTTGCATCTTGAGACTTTTTGAGCCATGCTTTGAGAATCATGATCAAGAATTGATCAAATGATGTTTGTGGCTTCAAAATAAGATGTTGACCAAAAATTTTGACTTTTTGACTGTCAAATGACCATTTTGCCCCTGCAGTTGACTGTGAAGCATTTAGGGTTTTTGACTGTGCAATTTGATGCTGTGAGTCTTGAAACTTGACATATGGATACTTGGCCATGTTTATAGGCATGTGGGACTTGATTGGACCCTTGAAAACTTCAATTTCTTTGCAAGAACCAAAACCCTAATCTTGACTGTGTTAGGAGGCAATTGGACTGTGCAACCCTTGAGTGATTTTGAACCATGATCTTGGCAAATCTTGAAGTATATGGGAGGGAAAATTTTGGGGTACAACAGTTGCCCCTGTTCAATCTTCTTAGGCCTGAGGATGTAGATTGGCTGGCGTGCCTTTCGTAATCTGAAGGTGGAAGATGATTGAACACTAGAGTGCCCAGAAATTTGCACTCACATAGTTGAGTATCAGCAGTGTGATGGCGGGAATGGGCTTATAGATGCCATTTGGAGAGAGGATGGATAGGAGGATGGGCTTATAGATGCCATCTGGAAGTGTGACAGAACTTTGTCGGGAATGGGCTTATAGATTCCATTTGGAGACTGTCGGTATATGGATGGGCTTATAAATGTCATCTAGGTGTCGATCGCGTAAGAGATTCCTTAGCGAGAAACTGCGTACCTGAGAAAGAAAATAATTACCTGGCCTGTTACAGGAGTTGATCTTAAAACTCTTTATGTAGATGTGCCCTGGCTAGATACAGGAATCGAATCTTTAAACTCTTCAGACGTGCCCTGGCAAGATACAGGAATCGAGTCTGGAAAATAGTCATCAACAGATACACCCTGGCAAGATACAGGAATCAGATCTTCAAACTCTTCAGACGTGCCCTGGCCGGATATAGGAATCGAGTCTGGTAATGTAGTCGTCAACAGATACACCCTGGCAAGATACATGAATCAGATCTTCAAACTCTTCAGACGTGCCCTGGCAAGATACAGGAATCGAGTCTGGTAATGTAGTCGTCAACAGATACACCCTGGCAAGATACAGGAATCGGATCTTCAAACTCTTCAGACGTGCCCTGGCAAGATACAGGAATCGAGTCTAGTAATGTAGTCGTCAACAGATACACCCTGGCAAGATACAAGAATCGGATCTTCAAACTCTTTAGACGTGCCCTGGCAAGATACAGGAATCGAGTCTGGTAATGTAGTCGTCAACAGATACACCCTGGAAAGATACATGAATCGGATCTGGAGTTGCGACAGTTGATAGGTAATTTTTATAAGTTGAAAGAGGGAACCTGTGTAGGGTTGCTTGGTGATGAGCTTGTGTAAGACTGCATCCTTGGAAATGGAGAACCTGTGTAGGGTTTCTGGGTGACGAGTCCGTGTAAAACTTCATCTTTGGAAAGAAAGAACCTGTGTAGGGTTACTTTGATGATGAGCCCGTGTAAAACTGCATCCTGGAAGGAGTAAAACCTAGGTAGAGTTTCTGATGACGAGTCCGTGTAAAACTGCGTCTTTGGGAAGAGAGAACCTGTGTAGGGTTTCTTTGACGACGAGCCCGCGTAAAACTACGTCTGGAGAGAGAGAACCTGTGTAGGGTTTCTTCGGGCTAAGTTCGTGTAAAACTTCTGGAGGAACCGGGGTAAGGTTACTTCGGGATAAGTCCGTGTAAGACTTCTGGAGGAACCGGGGTAAGGTTACTGCAGGATAAGTTCGTGTAAAACTTCTGGATGAACCGGGGTAAGGTCATCTTGAGATAAGTACGTGTAAGACTTCTGGAGGAACCGGGGTAAGGTTACTGCAGGATAAGTTCGTGTAAAACTTCTTGATGAGCTGGGGTAAGGTCATCTTTGAGATAAATCCATGTAAGACTTCTTCTGAAAGAAAAGGAACCAGTGTAGGGTTACTGCAGGATAAGTTCGTGTAAAACTTCTGGATGAACCGGGGTAAGGTCATCTTGAAATAAGTCCGTGTAAGACTTCTTCTGAAAGAAAAGGAACCGGTGTTGGGTTGCCCGAGGATGATCAAGTAGATAATTGTCCTGTTTGGTTTCGGATATTAACCCACGATCAGTTGTCCACAGAATTTTCCTGGCTTGTTACCGGTATTGATCTGGAACTGTAAAGGTAGATGGTAGTCATCTTTTGATTGACTTTTTCCTGAAAAGGAAAAGTATTAGTCGTATGCAATGTCATGATGAATGAACTGCATGATTTTAAGATGTTCTCAAAGATAAATGAGATTTGTGTTGTATGATGCGTATGCATGCTATAATGTATGAAGATGTGATATTTATGACTGTATTTTCGTCTAGGAAAATAATTCCTTGACGGGTGCCGGGAAGTCAAATCCTGGGCTAATGTTGAAAAGTAGCATTCTTTGTTTCCGATGGGGATGATGGTTGCAAGAATACCGGTAGGAGAAGATGACTCCGTTGGGGAATAAACTTGGCGAATAGATTACTCTGCAGGGAGTGAACTCTGTGGGGAAAGAGATACTTTGTTGAGGTTGATGATAACTCCGCTGGGGATACCATTGATAAGTTTTATTGGAAGATTGGATGAACTCCGCTGGGGAATAGGAAGACTCCGTCGGGGACGATCTTTCCGTGACAATTGGCTGAGGATAACCCAGTTAGAAGCTCTGGTGGGGAATAACTTATGACCATGGTCGGGGAGAGATACGTTGGTACTCTGCAGGGGACAGGCTTCCAGAATCTACTGGGGATAAGCTTCCAGAATCTACTGGGGATAAGCTTTAAGACCTGCTGGGGAGACGAATTCACTTTCCTGGGGAAACTTTTGGACTGCACTGGGGAATGGCTCCACTGAACGTCTAGTATACCGCCGGGGAACAATCTTAGATCAAGACTGCCGGGGATGCTTGTTAGGAATGTCTGTATATTCCGTTGAGGAATGTTGAGATCTTCGGGGGATAATCCAACTTCCTTAAGGCTGACAGTATATTAACTCTGCTTGGGAGAGAATTGTTGAATCTTGGCTCACTCTCTGGGGAATGGAGATATCCGGTCGTTCTTCAGCTGAACCTACCTTGGTACCTTGTGTTGGCTGAAGATTTTGATAATGTTATTAGAAGCCAAATGAATTAAACGTTTTGATCGAAATGAGGTAAAGCGTCATGTTTCGAAGTAGCAGAAGCAGTGTTTCGAATAAGTATGTCAAAGCTTGGAGCTTTGAGTGGCAATTATGGGAACATATCTGAAGAAGTCTCGAAATAACAACAAGGTTGTGTTTGGGAAGAGCGTTCTAAATGGAGAAGTACCAAAGCATTTGAAATTCAAATGGAAGCGGGACTTTCGAAGTTTGAAAGTTATATGCTGGAGCATTTGGGGACACGTGGAAAGAAGAAAGAGGCATTGTTCTGCATGTTCTGAACGTGGCATGATCCTATAGCAATACCGTTATGGTCGAATTAGTATAAATAGAAGTCTTAGTATTAGGATTTCGTGTGTCATATCTATTATACAAAATACTCAGTAACATTCAAACTACCACATGGCAAGGGAAACGAATGCAAGAGAAATGTATGTATGATAGCACCATGTATTTCTGATTTAATGAAAACCTTTTACCATTTCCAGCACTTTCCTTTATCTTTTTGTCAAATAACATTTACAAGTTTTCTCATTTACAGCCTTTTCACTTCGAAATCTCTTCTTCAAAGTTTTACATTTTTATGCTTTATTCACATTTTTAGCAATTTACATCTTAGAAAATGGTCATATTTTCCATACCTTTACCTTCAAGTCTTATCCTTCGAACGCATATTTTTACTTAAAAGTCATTTAAAGATTTCTTGCATTAAACGCTTTCTTCATATTTCAAACCTTTTACGTTCCAGAAATCCTTTATATTAACTGTTTTGTAAGTCGAAACCATTTACTTCACTTTTATGCAATTTTACATGTCTTTACAATTAGCATTTATTCATGTAACTTAGTTTCGTACACGCACATTTTGATTACATCTTTAGACTTTTAGAGAGAGAAATCGAAATAAGCCAAACACATATACAATATCAACCATGAATATATGTTCGATCGTGAGAGTAACCTTAATATCCAAGGAGTCCTAGGATCAATCTAGTCGATCCTGTGAGTTACTAGAGGAATTGAATAACAGTAGGAAAGATTATTCGATAGTTTGGAGGACTAGCGGTTGTTTACCAGAAATCACTGGAAACAAATTGGCACACCTGATGGGACCAATAATTGGATATTAGAAATAAGGATTGTTGAGACATAACCATTATAAAAACGTTGGAACCTAAGAAGTTTGCTGTTTTATGAACCTGAGAAGTGGTAAGATAACCAACAGCAACCAACCTTTATCCAGAAGAAAACGTTTGGACAAAATGTCTAATTCAGACAATCAACAAGGGGACCAAAATGGCCCACATACAACAGGCACTAATGCGTCCACTTCGATCGGAACATCTAATGTAATCCCTTCGAATGCACAGTCTGTTGCATCTTCGACCAGTAACGTAGCCACCAATGGAGTAAGTGGCATATCAACTAATAGTTCGATCTTAGGAAATACTGGAACCATTGGCTACCCTGGGGGATTCGTTCCACCATCAGGGACACAATCCCATTTCGCCACTCCATTAACTAGACCACCCGGTTTTGATGGAAATAGAACCAGAAACTCCTCTTATGGAATGCCAACATCTTTTATGGCAGGTTTACACAATTCCACATCGAATTCATCCCCACAACTAGGGTCTGGGCCTGGGGCGAATCAGTTTATGACAAATAACCAAGGGTCAGTGGGTTATAGCACAATGCCTATCTTAACCACAGACAACCAGTTGGCTTTTAGGCAATTGATGGATGACAGTAACCATAATATGATAGGGGTGTTAGCACAAACCATGCAGGAGATATTTGCTCCAATAGTGCAAAATGTGATTGTGACAAACAGAGAAAACGCTGACAATATGAGTCGAATAGCAGATTTCTTTGCTCCCCCAGAAAGGCGTAGGCAGAATCAGGCGGGATTTCGAGCAAACATGCCTGTTATAGAACAAATTGCTAACGACCCAATTTATAGATCACCCAGAGAAGAAGTTAACTTAGGGGCCAGGGCACCAAGGTTAGAAGCCCCAATAATCCCGGGCCCACAAAGGGAAATTATGGAACCAGGGGCAAGGGTCGAAAGGCTAGAAGCCCCAGAGTTTCGAGAAGAACAACCTAGGGGAGTTGTTTTGGTTGGTCGAAATCAAGATGCCGATGCTGTCGTTCATAGAATTCGAAACGATAACATCTTGGCAGAAAACAACCTAACCACCATGATAGAGAGAGTCATGGCCCAGAATGGCCTCAACACAGGAATGAGAAGGCCAAATTATGCTTCTCCTATATTGGATTGCATAATGCATACTGATTTACCAAGGGGATATAAAGTCCCTAAATTTACAAAGTTCGCTGGGGATACCAATGAGTCAACAGTCGAACACATAGCGAGATATCTAACCGAAGCGGGAGATATAGCCAATAATGAAGATCTCAGGATCAAATATTTCCCAAGTTCCTTGACAAAAAATGCCTTCACATGGTTTACCACTTTGCCTCCTGGGTCCATTGACACTTGGGCTCTTTTAGAGAGATTGTTCCATGAACAATTTTACATGGGACAGTCGAAAATAAGTTTGAAGGAATTGGCCAGTGTTAAGAGAAAGTTCACCGAACCCATAGATGATTATCTGAATAGATTTAGGCTTTTGAAATCCAGATGTTACACAGTAGTGCCTGAACATGAGTTAGTCGAAATGGCCGCTGGTGGCTTGGATTATTCTATTCGAAAGAAACTAGACACTCAGTATTTGAGGGATATGGCTCAGTTAGTCGATAGGGTTCGACAGGTCGAAAGACTAAAGGCCGAAAAAGCCAGAGTCTTTAAGAATAGCAAGAAAGAAAGGATTTCCTATGTTGGGACTGAGGAAGCAGAAGAATATCCTGAATTCGAATTCGAAGAGGTCGAAATCGACCTCGCTGAATTAAAACAGGCCCCGCCTTATTCCTGCAAATTGTTAGTTCCCACAAAAGGGAAAGACATTGTTGAAAATGAGAAAAGTGACAAATTTCCAAAGAAGGTTTATACCTTCGATGTCACTAAATGTGATGAGATTTTTGACTTACTCGTCAAAGATGGCCAACTAATTGTGCCATCAAATGTCAAAATACCTCCTCTGGATCAGAGAAAGAAGAGAGGATTTTGCAAATATCATAGTTTCCTAGGCCACAAAACCTCACAATGTTTTCTTTTCAGGGACCTGATTCAAAACGCGATCAAAGATGGCAGACTAAAGTTTACTGATAAGGTGAAGATGAAAGTGGACGAAGATCCTTTGGACGTCGCAGACACCAACTACTCTGAGCCTGCATGCATTGGAGAGGTCAACATGGTGGAAACTAATCAAAGCAACGCCCTAACAGGAGAGAAGGATACTGAAGCTGAAAACTGGGTGATGGTCGAAGTCAATAAGGAGGTCACTGAAGACATCCAGAATACGCCAGAGACTTCGATTGCCGCACCTGTAACTATTGCAAGAGAAACCCAGGCTACTGAAGGCCAGGGAAATCGAAACCAAGAATTAACACAAGTCACTGAAGGCTTGAGGCTGGAATTGGAGAAAGTCCAAATCACGCAGCCAATTTCCCCTCAGAAGGAAATATGGGACACTCTAGGGGAACCCAGTGGAAAATTTGACTATTTGGTCAAATATTTTGCCCCAGAGAGTTCGAAGGTTCAAATTAAGGATATAAAGCCCACAGGATGGGGTGATGATGAAGCTAAAGGGGGAGATGTTGAAATAAATATGGTGGATATGGAAAGACCTCGCTCTGAGATGGAGGAAGTAGAAAAATATTTAGAAAAAGAAAAGTATAGAATGGGGGATAATCACACTGGAGATGCTAGTCTCAAAGACTATCTCATGACATGCCACAAAGGAGATTCAGGCATGATATTGTGCCCTAGGTGCAGCATCCTCTGTAATCAAAGAATCGCTGCGAATTTCGAAAGGGTACAGAGGACTCGAACTGGCAACAATTGGCGCCAGGATAACCAGCTTTTTAGGTGTTATCCCAAGGCTGGAGAAAGTTTGCTGGAATTTGTGTTTCGCTGCTACAAAGGGGCAACCAAGTGCTTGATTTGCCCAAGGTGTTCTGCTGTGTATGACCAAAGCATGGCCAGGGCTTTCGAAACGATTCCCTTTGCCCCTTGCTGGAACCATCAAGAAACTGCCCAGATGGGCCCACGTTTCGACAACAGACACAAACAGCGAAGGCCTGATAGCCCTCACCCCAATGCTGCTCGAAGAGTGACTTTCAAACTCCCTGCTGAAGTGCTAACCGATAGATGGTTACAGGTCAGAAATGACAAAGGCAAAGATAGATGGAGAAACGCTGAACGAAATGCACGCCATGCTGTGACATACAGGAGGCAATTCAACATAGAAAAAAGGGAGGAGGTGAGATTAGAAAATTACAAAGGAAGGAACCCCATGTCAAGATCCCAGTGGCGCAGACAGCAAAGGATTCGAAAGGCTGAGAGAGAAGCTGTGGCGAACAAAGGGGTTACTTCAACAAAAAACCAAGGTGAATCTAGCACCAACAAACCAAAAAATCAAACCGAAGACAAACCTCCAATCAATAGGAGGCTCTTCTCTGAAGAACAATGCGATGAACCAAAGGAATACACTCCAGGCCCGGAAGAGGACGAAGATATGATAACAGATAACTTCGAATCGGAGGGGGAGTCTTCATTTAACTTGAACTGTAATGTGGTGTCTGTGCTTCCCTGCGAATTTGGGCAGGAAACTGAAATCAATGAATATGAGGAGGAAGACACCACAGATCTGATGAAACATAGGCCTGTGTGCTACTATGTGATGGACAATGGGGCTGTTGAGGAACAAAATGTGTTCTTCGAACGTCCAGAACCTGCAATGAAGAACCATCTCAAGCCACTTTTTATTCGGGCGAAAGTTGGTGTCCATGGTGTGAACAAAGTTCTAGTGGATGGGGGTGCTGCAGTCAATCTGATACCCCATTTCATGCTAAAAAGATTAGAGATCCGCGAAGGAGACATCAAGCCCCATAATATGGTTCTGTCCAATTATGAGGGAAAAATGGGCAAAACACTGGGAGTGGTCCAGTTGGAATAGACAATAGGCTCAAGCCGTAGGCCCACCATGTTTATGGTGATCGAAGCCAAGGCCAACTATAACTTACTGCTGGGAAGAGAGTGGATCCATGGCGTGGGGGCAGTTCCTTCGTCAATGCATCAGCGACTAGTTCTGTGGAGAGATGATGGAATCGTGGAAAACATCGAAGCAGACCAGAGTTACTTTATGTTAACTGTCAATTTAGTTGACAAGAGGGATTATGATAAAAATCTGGCAAAGATTGCTCCGTGTGTTCCAAATGATGAGATTAATGAAACTAGAAACACCCACTACTACATGACCCTTCGTCATGATGGCCTTTACTGGGATAGAACAATAATCAGTGAAGAAGAGGGAGTCGAAAGCACTATACAAAAACGGCCAGCAGGCTGGGACTTCGACAACCTTATCCATGACTGAGACTACCTTTTTCGAAAGGATTTCGGCCTATATGGCTGAGAACGAATCAAAAGCGGCCTTAGAGGCTGAAATAAATAAATCAACTATAAAGATGAACGAAGTAAGTGGGGATGGTTCGAAATGCCCACCCTTCGAAGAGTTTGAGATGGATCAAAGGTTAGATGCCATCTATGATAAAGAACCCTTAGGCTTCGAAAGGGACCCCATAAACTCAGGTGCCAAAATGTTGGCACAAGATCCGCTCGAAGAAGTCAACTTAGGGGATGAAAAAATGAAAAGAGTAACCTACATAAGTGCTAAACTTAGCCCAGGCCTCAAGAAGGAAGTGATCGAAGTCCTCAAGGAAAACAAAGATTGCTTCGCATGGGATTATGACGAGATGCCTGGTTTAAAGAGGGAGTTGGTCGAACACAGACTGCCAATCAAAGATGGCAAGAGGCCCATCAAACAAACTCCCAGAAGATTCGCACCAGCGGTTCTCACAAAAATTAAAGCTGAGATCGAAAGGTTGCTGCGTTGCAAATTCATCAGAAAAACAAGGTACGTCGAATGGTTAGCAAACATAGTACCCGTTATTAAGAAAAATGGTTCTTTAAGAATTTGCATAGATTTTAGGGATTTAAACACTGCAA
The DNA here is from genome assembly GCA_948472305.1 of Vicia faba. NCBI lineage: Eukaryota > Viridiplantae > Streptophyta > Magnoliopsida > Fabales > Fabaceae > Vicia > Vicia faba. The sequence continues at coordinate 115,061 of CATIWC010000363.1, forward strand.
CCCCTAAAGATGAATATTCCATGCCTGTGGCAGAAATGCTAGTAGATTCTGCTGCAGGGTTCGAATACTTGAGTATGTTAGATGGATACTCTGGGTATAACCAGATTTTCATTGCTGAAGAAGATGTTGCAAAGACAGCATTTCGTTGCCCAGGAGCCTTAGGCACCTACGAATGGGTGGTGATGCCTTTTGGTTTAAAGAACGCTGGGGCAACTTATCAAAGGGCAATGAATTCAATTTTTCATGATTTCATTGAAACTTTCATGCAGGTGTATATTGATGATATAGTCATCAAATCTATATCTGCAGAAACACATTTGCATCATTTAAGCCAATCATTCGAGCGAATGAGAAAACATGGCTTAAAGATGAATCCCCTTAAATGTGCATTTTTTGTGCAGGTTGGAGATTTTCTTGGTTTTGTGGTTCACAAGAAAGGAATCAAAATCAACCAGAACAAAACCAAAGCCATAATGGAGACGAAAGCACCTACGTCAAAAAGGGAGTTACAATCTCTGCTAGGGAAAATTAACTTCCTCAGAAGATTCATTTCGAACCTAAGCGGAAGAACCCAAGCGTTCTCTCCGTTACTTCGTCTAAAGCATGGTCAAGCCTTCGAATGGAACGAAGCTCACCAGGAGGCGTTTGACAGAATAAAAGAATACCTTTCTCAGCCTCCTATTTTGTCTCCACCTTCATGGGGGAAGCCCATGAGATTGTACATATCTGCCTCTGAAGTTAGTATAGGTAGTATGCTAGCACAAGAAGATAGCAATGGCATCGAAAGAGCCATATACTATTTAAGTAGAGTGCTAAATGATGCAGAGACCAGATATAGCAATTTAGAAAAGCTATGTCTTTGTTTATATTTCTCTTGTATGAAACTCAAGTATTACATAAAACCTGTTGATGTTTATGTTTCATCTCATTTCGATGTCATTAAACATATGCTTTCAAAACAAATAATGCATAGCAGAGTTGGCAAGTGGGCTTTAGCCTTAACATAATATTCTTTGACTTTCATGCCTTTAAAAGCTATGAAAGGGCAAGTGATTCCTGACTTCATTGTGGACCATTCTCTGGTTGAGCAGACTGTCATGAGTTACGTCGAAATGCAACCATGGAAATTGTACTTTGATGGTTCAACCCACAGGAATGGAAGTGGTGTTGGAGTCCTTCTGATTTCTCCTGAAGGAATTCCAACAAAATTCAAGTATAAATTAGATGGTCCTCGTTGTTCTAACAACGAAGCTGAGTATGAAGCGCTCATTGTTGGACTTGAAGCTTTGTTGGAATTGGGGGCAACCAGAGTCGAAATTAAAGGAGACTCTGAATTAGTGGTCAAACAAATCACAAAGGAATACAAGTGCATAAAGGAAAATTTAATGGTATACTTCGTCATAGTCAATAGGCTATTGAGGAAATTTGAATACATGGATATTCAACACATACCAAGAATAGAGAACCAAGAAGCAAATGACTTAGCGCAGTTGGCTTCGGGTTATAAAGTGTCTACCAAGAACTTCAAGGATTTGGTTGAATTAAGGGGAAGAGTTATGGCTACTAGATTCACACCATCGGATCTGGAAAGTATGAGATTGGGATATGCTAAGAAACAGGGATTCAAAATATTAGCCATAAATACTTTGTCAGATGCAGATTGGCGAAGTCCACTGAAGAATTATTTAGCAGACCCAACTCTAAATCTGGATAGAAAGACAAAATATAGAGCATTGTCATATCTCCTCATGGGGAACGAATTGTTTAAAAAGACCCAAGAGGGTGTATTATTAAAATGCCTAGGAGAAAGTGAGGCATATTTAGCATTGTCTGAAGTCCATAATGGGGCATGTGGGGAACATCAAGCAGGCCATAAAATGAAATGGTTGTTATTTCGATACGGCTTGTATTGGCCTAGCATGCTCAAAGATTGCATAGACTTTGCTAAAGGATGTGAGGAATGTCAGAAACATGCAGGAATTCAACATGCCCCTGCAAGTGAGTTGCATTCGATCATCAAACCATGGCCATTTAGAGGATGGGCATTGGATTTGATAGGAGAAATAAATCCTGCTTCGTCCAAAGGACAGAAATACATCTTGGTGGGAATAGATTATTTTACCAAATGGATCGAAGTTATACCACTGATAGTAGCTGATCAAGAGGCTATTATTGAATTTATACAAAAGCACATTATCTATAGGTTCGGATTTCCAGAGAGCATAACTACAGACCAAGGCTCTGTGTTTACTGGTAGAAAGATGCAAGGATTTGCCCAAGAAATGGGGTTTAGATTGCTAACATCAACGCCATATTATGCTCAAGCAAACAGACAAGTCGAAGCAGCAAATAAAGTAATAATAGGATTAATCAAGAAGCATATTGGCAAAAAGCCAAGAAACTAGCACAAAACTCTGGACCAAATATTATGGGCTTGTAGAACATCTCCTAAGGAAGCTACTAACACTACGCCTTTCCAACTCACATTTGGTCATGATGCAGTGTTGCCAGTAGAAATTCATCTACAATCAGTTCGAATTCAGAGACAAAACGAAATCCCATCTGCATTATATTGGGAAATGATGATGAATGAATTAGTTGAGTTGGACGAAATTAGATTACATGCATTGGAAATTTTGATGAGGCAAAAAGAAAGAGTGGCCAGAACATACAATAAAAGGGTGAAGAAAAAAGTATTCATTATTAATGACTTGGTTTGGAGAGTCATATTGCCTATGGACAAGAAGAATAAAGCGTTAGGTAAATGGTCACCTCATTGGGAAGGACCTTTTCGAATATTAAAAGTATTCTCAAACAATGCATACGAAATCGAAGAACTCATGGATGATAAACGTATCCTAAAGGTTAATGGGAAATATTTAAAGAAATATAAGCCAAGCCTGCAGGAGATTCGAATAGTAACAACGTAAATAAGATGTTATAAAAAGCCAAGATGGCAAGATAAAATGCCAAAATGGCGTTGTTCGAATATTACATGTAAGAAACCAAAATTATAGTCAAATAAACATCAAAATCTAGAAATAAGAATTATTTTTCAATCGATTAAAAGTGCTTCGAAATGATTCAAGTTTCTGCTGAGCGAACCGCTTGGCTCCTTCCAAGGTTGCCACTTCTCCTTTAAGTTGTTCTGCAGTCTCCATTTTCGCAAGCCCCTGGTTGAGAAGCTCTTCGAATTGGTTACCAGCAGTATTGGTTTCGAAGGCTATTTGTTGTTCTTTAGCCTCCTTAACCTTCTGTTGAAGTTCCAGAATCTGCCTTTCCCAAAGAAGTATGGACTCAGCTCGAGCCTCATAATCAGTTTTCGCCTGCTTCAGATGCATAGCTTGATCCTCAGCTTCTTGAGAGAGTTTCAAAGCTTGTTCATAAGCAGCATCCATGGCAATGCGTTTCTCTTGGACCTTCTTGGTAGCAGATTCGTCTTGGAGAAGGTAACCAGTTACGTTGTCCAGCAAAGTCTGAAGATCGAACAAGAGAGTACTAACTGGCAAGGAGCAGGTGGAAAGATTGACCTTTGTGAGAAGCTCCTTCATAGTATAGCAAGCAGTACTATCTTGCTTAAGCACTTCGAATATATCCACATTGAGAATGGTTTTCCTAATTTTATTAAGAAGAACAATTCTTTCATCTGTGGGAAGAGGATAGCTGGTCGAACTTGTGCCAGCCCTAGCGAGTGGGACGTCCCTCTGAGCCAACTTTGCCTTCATGTACCCAATAGGGTCATTTCGTCTCAGAAGTGCCAGTTCCTCGTCAGTCATTCGAGACAGAGAGGATTGAGGGAGTTCCACACGTAGGGGAGCCACATCCATTTCAACCTCTATGGGTTCGTTGGTTGCATTACCATCCCCTTCATTCGTTTCGTGCTCTTGATCTTCTTCATCTTCATCCAAGTCCACCACTTCGATACCATCCCTTTCACTACTATTTGCATGGGACTCCGTCCCAGCAGTCGAACCGTCATTAGCATTCTCCTCCTCAGATTCTTCGTCTGCAGATTCTTCGGCTCTTTGCCCAGAATTAGCTTTCTCTTCTTCAGTTTGAGTGTCCTTTGGGTCCTCTTGAAGAGTTTCAAGAGGGAACTTTTGAAGAGAAGCCCTTTGCAAATCCTCTACAGACGTTTGAAGTATTGTTTCGTTTATCTCTTTCAGAGGAATGGAGGTACCTTGATCATCCTGCTGTTCAGAAGTTCCAGCAAGAACCGCCATATTGGAGGAACCTTTATTTTGAACCAGGTTGCTGGAATCTCCTTGAGGAGAGGAGTTGAGCGGAGCAGCAGTTCTGGATGGTGAGGTCGAAATAGTGGAAGCTGGATTCAAGATGTTCTGCAAGGAACAACATAATGTTAAAAATATTCACCAAGGTAATAAGAAGTTATTATTGTCAAAAATTTAAAGGTTCAATTTACCTGTGGACTCTCGGAGGAGAGGTTACTAGCTATACGTTCCAACGTTGGGTTGGAGGTCGAAGGTGGATATTTGGATTTGGGTGAGGGAGCAGCATCCCTGGAATCAAGTCCAGAGACACTAGTTGGAACGGTGCTTTTCGAAATATCTTTCTTTGGCTTCTTCTTCGAAGCAGTATTTAAGTTTCCTCCAGCCTTGGGATCTTCCCCAGTGGTGCTTGATTTCCGCTTCTTGGGAGTAGTAGGAGGAAGCTTGTTGGTCTGAAGAGATTGTAAACGAAGAGTTAGATGCAAACCATAAAGCATGAGTGAATTCGAAACATCAAGGCTAAGTGATTACCGTTGGAATTGGAACACTGGTTGTTGTTGGTATTATTGTTGTTGTTGTGGTTGCAGCAATAGTGGTTGTTTCGGGTGGAGTCACTTTGTCAGTATTTTCGATGGAGGCTTGAGAGGCACTCCCTTCTTTCGACTTCGAGGCATCTGCCTTTATCCTGATGGCTGAAAATCGAAACAATTAAAGCAAAGGTTAAAGATATGGAAAATAAAAGACATTTGGGATTTTCCCAAGCATTCGCACCTGTGCCTTGATCAGATTTAATTGACATGGCAGAAAGGTCGTATCGAAGGTGTCCTGGGAAATCATGAAGCCAGTATCGAGCCCATGTCACAGTCTCAGATGGCTTTGGTTTCCTTTGAAGATATTTGAATATCTCTTTGCAAGTAAACCACCAAGGATATGGGGAAACCAAGCCAGAGCCAGTTCTGAGGTAGGTAATCTGGGAAATTTAGGTGGACGCATTTCGAATGCCAACCTATACCTATCCTCAAGTGACAGCCCTGAAGGAAGTTTTAACTTAGAAACTTTTTGTTTAAATTTTTCCTTCAAGGTCTCATCCGCTTGATGCACAGTGGAGTCCAAGCGCGTGGGGTCATAAGTAGTTTCAAAATAATTTTGGAAAGCTTTAATCTCTTTGGCATGATTAAACATACCTTTCTTTGTTGGTACCTGCACATCGAAGGCATCAATTAGTTTCTGTTGAATTGTAAGTGTATCGAACATATAAGTTTGATAAAACTTGGTCCACCATTCCAGAAACCCTTTAGCTGTGAGATGGGTAGGTTCGAAGGTTATCAGCTCAAATTGGGCAAAGCCTTGATATTGTTCTTGCTGTATTTTGGCTTCCCGTGCCTTGAAAGTTCGTCCAGAAGTGATGGCACCCTCAGTTTGGAATAAAGGTTCAGGAATCAGTTGGCATAAGCCAAACTGCCTCGAAACAAAGTTTGGTTGGTAGGCAAAAAGAAAAATCTGGTTCTTGGCTGGAGTTATTCTTGAAGAAATGAGTCTAGGCAGCAAAAAAGCTCTCCACACATCCTGAATCTCCTTGCTCTTGATAGCTTCTGAGAGAGCCATGGTGAACCAAGAAGGTCCATGAGCCCTCGAAGCAAAAGGCACCATGCTCTCTTCGAACTTGTGCCTTTTGGAGAATATCATGATGTACTTCGAGAATTGGACTTTGAAGTCATCTTTGTCGTCATTGGGAGTTAATCTTCGAAGCCTAGTGCCTTCGACTATCCTATCATTTATCTCAGAATCTTACTCATCAATGGTGTTGGCGGTTGATAAGGAGGGTTCGAACATGGCATTTAGCCATAGTTGGAGTAACCAAAAAGGGCCAGCCAATAGAATATTTTTGGAGGTGTGGGATTTGAGGCTCGAAACAGCTGACCTCAGGCTTTCATAGAGGTCAACTAAGAGCAGTTCACTTAGGCACACTTTTCGATTTTCATGCAAGTCCCTAGCTAGAGGAATGAACCTACTAGCTACCTGTAGGGATCTACTGCAGAAAACGTATCTTGACAGCCACAGGGTTAAGAAAGCAATGTGCTCTACGTCAGACACATTGTCCCCCTCAGCATGGTAATGACTGATAAATTTGGAAAAACTGGCTAGCTTGACTTCGAAGTCAATTATGCTTGAGTGTTCTTCGTTGTCGGGTCTATAAGTTTCTCCCACTGGCGATAGCCCAGTGATGGCCGCTATGTCGAAGAAGGTTGGGGTAATCATTCCACCTGGGAGATGGAAAGTGTTATAGGTACTGTCCCAGAAATAAAGGGACGCGAATAGCAGAGGGTGGCTGTAGGTGAAACCAGGCTTCGATAGCTTAATCAGGTTATAGAGGCCTAATTCTTCCCATTGCTGGGATTTCTTAGCTTCTACTTTCGTGAACCAATTTTGATAAGCAATATCAGAGGTGGGGCAAGATCGAAATGGCTTAAAATTACTTTTTACATAATCCAAAACAAAGGGGTCCTTAGGAGGAACAGTTGGGGTTTCTATGGTATTTGAACTAGGAGATTCTACTGCCTTAGGGGCGTCCATTTTGTTAAATAAGGGTTTGAAGCTATAACAAACTGGGAAAATCGTCCTGGTGTCTTTTAATATTTCAAAAACCGTAAGAGGGCCATTTAAAGCTAACCTCTTACCAGCAACGTTGGTAGGAATGAGTACCTGTGACGCATACAGCATTTCTTTTTCCTTTGAAATCATCTGAGGGGCAAGAACGGATTGACCTTGGTGAGTGATGATTTTACTTTCCATGGTAGCTCCTGCAGTTTTTCCTTTCTTCTTGGAGACTTTCTTGAGTTGGGATGAAGTAGAAGAAGACATTTTTGAAAGATGTTGAAAGCTTGGATTTTTTTTACGAGAGCAGGAGGGTAAAAGATTTAGAGTGTGAAAAGAAAAGAAAAAGATTAAGTTGGTGATGTTTTATAATGGGGAAGTTTAAGCATCCACCGAATAAGGGTGTGATACGTGGAGATCATGGGTTGGTGTGATGAAGAGGTGGCGTAAAGTTAACATGGGTAATAGGCGTGATTTAAAGATAATCATTATTTGTAACTGCACCATGCTATGAAGTGGCTCCAGGCGGTTAAGGAATCCAAAAGGTGCTATGATTGACGTGACTGGAGTCAAATGCATTAAATGTTACGATGATTCGAAAGTCCCATCAAAATCTTGTGTAGGTGTTTAAAATAGGTATTTCTCAGAGGAATCGAAATACATATTTTAAAGGGGCAATTTGTTGGCTGAAGATTTTGATAATGTTATTAGAAGCCAAATGAATTAAACGTTTTGATCGAAATGAGGTAAAGCGTCATGTTTCGAAGTAGCAGAAGCAGTGTTTCGAATAAGTATGTCAAAGCTTGGAGCTTCGAGTGGCAATTATGGGAACATATCTAAAGAAGTCTCGAAATAACAACAAGGCTGTGTCTGGGAAGAGCGTTCGAAACGGAGAAGTACCAAAGCATTTGAAATTCAAATGGAAGCGGGACTTTCGAAGTTTGAAAGTTATGTGCTGGAGCATTTGGGGACACGTGGAAAGAAGAAAGAGGCATTGTTCTGCATGTTCTGAACGTGGCATGATCCTATAGCAAGACCGTTATGGTCGAATTAGTATAAATATAAGTCTTAGTATTAGGATTTCGTGTGTCATATCTATTATACAAAATACTCAGTAACATTCAAACTACCACATGGCAAGGGAAACGAATGCAAGAGAAATGTATGTATGATAGCACCATGTATTTCTGATTTAATGAAAACCTTTTACCATTTCCAGTACTTTCCTTTATCTTTTTGTCAAATAACATTTACAAGTTTTCTCATTTACAGCCTTTTCACTTCGAAATCTCTTCTTCAAAGTTTTACATTTTTATGCTTTCTTCACATTTTTAGCAATTTACATCTTAGAAAACTGTCATATTTTCCATACCTTTACCTTCAAGTCTTATCCTTCGAACGCATATTTTTACTTAAAAGTCATTTAAAGATTTCTTGCATTAAACGCTTTCTTCATATTTCAAACCTTTTACGTTCCAGAAATCCTTTATATTAACTGTTTTGTAAGTCGAAACCATTTACTTCACTTTTATGCAATTTTACATGTCTTTACAATTAGCATTTATTCATGTAACTTAGTTTCGTACACGCACATTTTGATTACATCTTTAGACTTTTAGAGAGAGAAATCGAAATAAGCCAAACACATATACAATATCAACCATGAATATCTGTTCGATCGTGAGAGTAACCTTAATATCCAAGGAGTCCTAGGATCAATCTAGTCGATCCTGTGAGTTACCAGAGGAATTGAATAACAGTAGGAAAGATTATTCGATAGTTTGGAGGACTAGCGGTTGTTTACCAGAAATCACTGGAAACACCTTGGTGGACAGAGCAACTAAACCTGCTTGGACAACTCACTATTGCCCCTGTTTCTGTTGTGGGAGAGGAAGATACCCTGTAGAGGTGCTTGGTGACTGCCGATCGACAAATCTTCTTTTGGTAGGCGAGTGACGAGATGACGGGACATAGTCGTACACTTTGATCCCTAATTTTTGCCTGGACCGCCCTTTCGGGTTTTCAGTCCACCGGGATACCCATTTTTGCCCAAGCCGCCTTTTTAGGTTTTCGACTGGCCGGGTGTACAGATTTTTTCATTTCATCCCTTATTTTTGCCCGAACCCTTTTGGTTCGCCGGGAAGCCCTTATTTTTGCCTAGGTGTGTCAACCTAGCGGGTCTTTGATTATACGCAGTTTTCTTTCGACTATGTCCACGTTCTCAGAATGTAGGGAGTTGCCCCTGTCAGAAGCATTGTGTTGCCGTACTACCAGAAGATCTCTGTTTGATCGTCCAATGCCTCAAGTGATCTAGATGGAGATTTGCCCCAAGTTGGTTGGCCTTTTGAGAGACTCTCCGAATCTTGACTTAACTGCCCCAGATGATGGACAATGATCATGCCACGCCCCTTGATTGGAAGTGCTTTTGTTCCTTAGATATTCTTCGTGCGAATTTCTATGTTGTTCAAACAAAAAGTCACATGCAAACAAAGTTATGTTAAAAATGCAAAGCTTATGTCTGTCTTAAAGTTTTTGAAAATGTCGTTTTTTTCATAGAAACAAGTGAAGTTTTATAAACTGTGATGTCAACTCGTTATTTCACAACAAGCCTTAAGGAGTCAGGATACCTTTGTAACAGTATGCTTTCGAACTAACCCATACTTCAGCTAGGACTTTTAAGGGTTATAACGTGGCCTTGTTCACGGTTCAAGAAAAAAAGGATAAAGGCTCAAATTTTATTTGTACCCACCCGCTCTTCGTAATGTTCTTCAAACCTAAACTCAGTTGATCGTGCGTTTGACCTTGTTTGGGTCTTTGTCCTGATATTCCAATGATGGTTCGGATGTTGACAATTCATTTGAATAGGCAGTCCTTTCCTTTTGTTGAGGATTTGTTGGACCTCTTTCTTTTTGATTTCATTATCCCTGCTTTTTGCCTGAACTGTTTCTTTTGTGATTACAGTCAGCGGGATGCCCCAGTTTTGTAAGTCTCCTTTATAGGTTTTGACTTATTGGGTTTTTATTTTGAGAAATGATGATTGCTTGTCTTTATGATCATTCGGAACCATCACTGTCTTTTGTTTGTAAGGACTTCTTTGGTGCCATTCGTTGTGCACTTGGATCAACTAAGAGAACTATCCTGCCCCAGGTTATGATTAAGGGTTTTAATTTTCGAAAAGAAAAACTCCTGCTTCTTTGGCTCAAAGGGGGTTGACGAGGGATTATCTTCCTTATAACTCCACTGTTTAGGATTTGAAACAATGCCTGTACTTCATCAGTGGGGTCTATTCAAAAGCATATTGTAAAGATCGTGGTATCGTTTTCGTCATCCTCCCTCAAGAGGCTTAGAATTTTAAAAGCGAGTGTTGAACATCAAAAATAAAAGCAATTTTGAATATAATGAACACAATTACTTCAAAACAGACACGTAGAATGCATTAATGAAATAACCAAGTTTGACATGAAATAAAATGTTTGAACAATCAAAAGAAAATTACAACTTGAACATTCGAATGAACAAAAGTTTTTTTCAATCCTAGTCGTGCTTTGGCAAGGGAGCAGTGATCACATTGGGAGTCTCAGCAGGCTCGAATTCGATCTCTTTAGCATCGATCATATTCTGGATCTTGTATTTTAGCGCCCAACAATCCTCAGTATTATGCCCCGGGCTATCGGAATGATAAGCACACCTCGCTTCTGGGTTGTAGTTCGGAGAGGAGGTCTTGGGATTTGCAGGAGGGTTGATCACCGCAATCAATTCAATTTCAACATGTGCTGCAATGCTTATGACAATGGCATGTTGATGTTGGTGAATTGTCTTTTAGGCTCGTCCGGCCTTTGCTGATTTCCCTTTTGTGGTTGGCGGCATGGTGCAGGACCAGAGATCATGACTGCCCCTGCATGTTGGTCACGACGACTCTTTTGACTGTATACAACATTAGACTCTTTCTTCCCCATGTAAGGCTTCTTGTGAGTATCAGAAGGTGCGGCCTCTTGAATCTTCCCAGCCTTGATGCCAGCTTCAATTCTTTCCCCAGTCAAGATCAAATCTGTAAACCCAGCAGAAGAATTGCCAATCAGATGGTTGAAGAACGGCCCAGACAGGGTCCCCAAGAACATATCGACAAGTTCCCGATCAGTCAGAGGTGGTTGTACCCTTCCAACAAGGTCCCTCCATTTTTGAGCATATTCTTTGAAGCCTTCGCCTGCACCCATAGACATTCCCTGAAGCTAAGTGCGCGTGGGAGCAAGGTCGGCATTGTACTGGTACTGCTTGTAGAATGCAGTGGCCAAGTCCTCCCAGCTGCGGATGTTGGCTCCATTCAGTTGATAGAACCAGTCGAGTTGAGTTCCTGACAGACTATCCTGAAAGAAGTGAATCCACAAATTCTTGTCAGCCGTGTAGGGCTGGATCCTCCTTATGTATGACCTGAGATGCAGCTTAGGACAGGAGGCCCCGTCATATTTTGCAAAAGCAGGTGCCTTGAACTTGTGCGGGATCACTACCCCAGAAGACAGACCTAGATCTTCGAAGTCCAGGCTGAGCACTTTTTGTATCTCCATAACGCTCAACCGGTCTTCGAGCTGTTTATACCTGTCCTCCGCTGGAGGGTACTGTTCATCATTGTAATCGGTCTCGTTGTCGGAGACCACTGGACTAGGAACCTCTCTCTCATGGGGGCTATCCTTTCCAACAGATGGGGTAGTCTGCTCCACTTCATTTAGTGATCCATTCCCAGATTTGCGTCTCGGGCTGAACAACACCGTTCTCTTCTTCTTCTTCTTCGAGAGCAGAGTCTTCAAATCCTGTTGACCCTGGGCTAGACTCTTAATCAACTCCTGGAACCGAGCGTTTTGGGCCTGGAGGGCCTTGATGGATTGCTCAGTAGATGATTCAGGATTCATGATGAGACTGCTGAAATAAACAGTAAAGAAGGTAAGTGACCTGTAAAAAGGGTACTTGTAATGCAATGACATGTATGTATGCATGCAATGTTTTCGAGGATCTCGCGGGGTAAACGGAGAAATTGGTTAGAATTTGCATTTCGTAGCTTGGTTGAAGGAGCTTCATGTTGTTGAGAGTCCTTCTTCAAGGGTCAAGGCTCACCATATCGAGTGGGTCATAGCCCCTGACAACCTTGGCTAGAGGAAAATAAATCCCCTTTGCCCCTTTGCTGGACATGTTGGTTCATCGTGACCTGCATCACAGACCCTTGAGATCCTTGAAATGGATTAGTCCTTATGTAGGATGTATGCAATGGTATGATGGCATGATGTTATGCTATGCATGGAATAATGTAAGTAACCCTGTTATGAGTCCAAATTAAGGACTGTAAACAAAACCTGCAAGAAATTCAAGTGTCAGATAACAAGCATGCAAGTAGTCAAGTTTGAAGGCACACAAGTCACACAAGACAGCCCTTAGAGTTCAGGCCAGCATGAAGTTTGGGGTACTACCCTCTTGAAGTTGGTGGGCTCAAAACCTGTCCTATCAGAAGTAACCGGGTTCTAGAGGATCCCAATATCATTGACTACCCTCAATCGGTCATAACTCCAGCATTGCAATCTTTTCTTGCGGCCAGAACCATCACGAGAATTTAGCCTCAATGGGCGTAGCATACTGCTACTGTTCTATTGGCCAAGTTGGGTCATTTAAGGTTCTAAGGTCGGTTGGTGCTTAATGACTCCTCAGAAGACCCATATTCTCCTCGTTGCGACACAAGAGATATCGGTACAAACCAAGGTGCCACACCAACGTAGCCACTGCTTCACCCATGTCGGTCTACGCCGGACAGGTCCCTCACAGCTTATGCTACCTAACAGGGTATCCCCCAGATCCGGGTTAGGATCTATGAAACTCCAAGACAATGCCCACAAATATAAAGCAATCAAAGCAAAGCAATTGAAAACATAAGTATGATCTAATCCTAAGGTACACCTCACTTTAAGTCATCCCCAGCAGAGTCGCCAGTTCTGTGATCGGTGGATTTAGAACTGACTGTTTAACGCTGGTTCGCGAAATGTCGCGGAAGCAAGAGTCGCCACCGTCTTTTATTTTCTCCAACATGGACAGGACAAAAGCACAACAAAATTCCTTATGAGAATGTTTCTTGGTTCGGGAGGTAGATTTATAGAAAGGGAAGGTGTTAGCACCCTTTCTATCCATGGTTATCCATGGGCTCTTAGATACTTACTCATTGTGTTTTCAAAATGTTTGCTTTTCAATTGTGAGTGGGTTTGAAAAAGTTTCGTTTAAAGATTTCTGAATAACTCTTGTATTAGTCCTCAAGAGTGTTTGAAAAATTGTTTTTTTTTTAAAGCTATTTGAAAGTGTCGGTGTGAAAAGATTTTGATTTGTCTTCGAATAGAGCAAGTATCTATGAGTCATCTACCTACCCTAGGGAATTAAGCTGTGTAGAAGTCCTTAAGGTAGTGCCATCCCACCATTGAGAGATAGGTAGCACCACCGTTGCAGGTGTTCGGGTCAATTCGAGTTTAGGGACAGTGTGGTCACCAGAGCAACAGTAGGACACCTTAGAAGCTACCCTTATGCCCTTGATCCTTTTTTATTCTGAGGCAACCGTTTCGAGGCAACTGGATCATGGACATAAGGACTTACTAAAACGTCTTATACTCGACGACCACGTTTCGAAGGTAAGGCAACAGGTGAGGCGTACCCTAGAAGTGGTGTGTGAATTTGTGTGTTGTTTTCAGTTTAAGTTTATCTTTGATCAGGCATCATTGTGAGCTACGTTTGTTTTTAATTAGCCATACATTCTTTCATGCAAAGTTTAGAATTTAAAAGTGCGAAAAATTAAAAAGCGGAAAGATAAATCCTACGCTATTACAAGGCGCGGGTCTATACATCGCCAAATTACAAAGACCCGTTTGATAAAAATGCGGAAAGTAAAAGACCTAATTACTATTACAAGCCTTGAGCAGTTACATAATATTCGAAAAGAAAAAAGAATAACGTGCGAAAGAATAAAAGTTAGGACGTCCGAGGGTTTTGACCCTTTTGAAATTAAATTGAAATTAAAAAGCTAATTAATTATTTAATTAAGAAAATAACTTATTTTTTATGTTTTTGTATTTATGAAATAAAGGGAATTAAAAATCAAGAGAAACCCTAATTCTAAGTATTTTAATTATTAATGAAAAACATTAAAAGTTGACCTAATTTATGCTAATTAGTTATTTACATATTTATTTACAAAAATATTTAGTAATTAATAATAATAATAATGAGAGAAAATTAATTATTAAAAAAAAGATGAAAAGGTTAAAAACCCTAATTCTAGATTATTTTTAATTTATTAAGAAAAATATTAAAGTTTTAAAACCTAATTTACTAAATTAATGGTTAGAGTTATTTACAAAATAAATTAATAGAAATTAAATATTAAATATTTTTTGGTTTCTGGTTTTTTATAGAAAATTTATTATTTGTGAAATAACAAGACAATTAAAAAAAACAATTAAAACGAATTGTAAATATAATTGAAAAGAAAAGGAAGTTAGAAAATATAATGCAAATATTGGGGGGGTGTCTGGCCCATTTGGAGGTTTTTGTGAAGTAATTTGGCCCATTTGAATCAAAGCCTGTTTGACTTTTCCAGTTTGAGTGCGTGTCCATTGACTGAGGTACATGGTAGACATCCTCTTGTAGCCTTTGGATTGAAGTTCATGGGCGCGTGGCAGGCTAGCGTATGAGGATGCATGGTAGAACATTGGATGGAAACTGCATGGGAATATATTGAGACAAAAATTATGCAAGATGTGGGGGACCTGGGAATCGAACCGAGGTCCCAGTACCTGCAAGACAGCTCATCCACCAACTGAGCTTACGCGTGCATTTGTTAATGTAATGGAGCATAATTATTATAATAAAAAACAAAGTTAATGATGTGAAACAAGAAAAAGCGCGCTAGATTTTGAATACTCCAACCATGTTATGACACGCTAGCTTCGTCTTCGTCTTTGTACCTGAAATACAAGCAAATAGCGGGGGTTTTAAACCCCCACTAAATGAAGCCTGAAAAAATAGCGATTAGAACATGCTGTAATATAAAGAATGCGCGAGGACATCAATGGATTCGTCCTGTTGCCACGAATTCAACTGTATAAGTCTGGTGGTCTAATTTTTCCATATCAAGAAAGCCCTAATTGGAAGCTTCCTGAAAACCTAATTTTCGTCCATGGTGAATCTTGATTCAGGCAGTATTAATTCAATTCAGTTATACCAATCGCTTCAGAAAGTTTATATTAGTATAAATCAATCAAGAAAAATGACTAAAAGTGCATGAATCATGATATGGGATTCAAGGAATTTTGGCAAACCGTATAACCTGTGTTCTTCAATTCCTTGCACGTTTTGACTCGTTCTCAATTGCAAATGCTTCCTGGATGTTTTGGCAATGTATTGGAATGCTTTTGAAGCTTTGAATTGTGCTCTAACTATGAAATCAGTTTTCAAATTTTTTGGCCAAAAGTTGCAAATTGATTATGCCTTTCTCAGCAGTTTTTCGTGTCCCTTTTCATTAGGTTAGGTTATGCCTTTATATCTGAATGGAATTAGGTCAAGAAACAAGCCCATAATCCATTGAATTATGATTTCAATATTTGATTTTTCCATATCTTTTTTCAATCTTTTTTCATGCAAATCCTTGCCAATTGTGGAAGATATTGTCCCCTTGAGATGGTGCACGAAATCTCTAGCATGTGTGGAAGATATTTGCTGCACAAAAAAGATTTAAAACCATGATTTGATATTTTTCTCATATTTAAATCTAATTAAATGAATTAATAAGATTAAAAATTCAATTAATTAATTAAAAATAAGAAAATAAATCCATTTGAGCTTAATGGGTCGTGCATATACTTTGGGTAATGATTCAAGGAAGAAATTGAGGCCCATTAGCATTTTTGAAGCTTTTGAAGCAAAGTTGACTTTTCAAAATTCCCAAAAATTTCCCAACTTCTACAAGGCATATCTTGCTCAATTTTGAAGCTATGAACATGTTCTTGGACATGTTGGAAAGGTCTTGAAGTCCTCTAACCAATGCCTTTGGTACCATGTCATTTTGATTTACCTATCTCAAGTTATGGTCTTTGACTTAAAGTGCCTTTTTGTTGACTTTTGAAAATGACCTATAATGTTGAAATTGATAACTTTTTGTGAGAGAATTTCTTGGACTTGAAGTGTGAAGATGAGTTGTAGGAAATTTCATCCTCTTCAATATGAGCTTTGGATGGAATTTTTCTGATAAACCTTGAAGAAGTTATGCCTTGGTCAATTTGCAGTTGACTTTTCCAACTGTCCAAAAATAGAAACTTTTGCATCTTGAGACTTTTTGAGCCATGCTTTGAGAATCATGATCAAGAATTGATCAAATGATGTTTTTGGCTTCAAAATAAGATGTTGACCAAAAATTTTGACTTTTTGACTGTCAAATGACCATTTTGCCCCTGCAGTTGACTGTGAAGCATTTAGGGTTTTTGACTGTGCAATTTGATGCTGTGAGTCTTGAAACTTGACATATGGATACTTGGCCATGTTTATAGGCATGTGGGACTTGATTGGACCCTTGAAAACTTCAATTTCTTTGCAAGAACCAAAACCCTAATCTTGATTGTGTTAGGAGGCAATTGGACTGTGCAACCCTTGAGTGATTTTGAACCATGATCTTGGCAAATCTTGAAGAATATGGGAGGGAAAATTTTGGGGTACAACAATGGTGAACCATCAATTATTGGCCATCAGATTTGGCCTTGGGCCATCTGGCAGCTGGATATGTGAAGGCGTATGGTGTTCTGGGCGCTTGAATATGCATGTAATTACCTGAAGAATGAAAATAACAAAGAAAGTGGGGGACCTGGGATTCGAACCCAGGTCCTGTGGGCTAATGGATGTAAACATTTACCACTAGGCTACTCGGTTTATTCGTTAATAATATACAAATAATATATAATATAAAATACAAGTCAATATGCCAGCAAAAAAGTAAAAAGCGCGTGTGGTTTTGAACTGGCCATTGATGGTGTGACACGTCTTCGTCTTCTACCTCACGTCCGTGGCTAAAACATTCCAGACTTATACCAACGGACACAGACCGTCACTATAAGTCATGCACATTGCAAAAATCTCTGTAAGCCATGAAAATGAATTCTAAGGGCATGGTTGTGTTCGTCTTATCATCTCGGTCACAACCATACCCTTCTTGATGGCCAATTTTTCCTGAAAGAGAAACACCAAAAAAACCACGAAACCCTAGCTATGGTATTTGGCTTTACAGGTCAGATAAACAAAATTAACTAATTCCAAAAGCTTGGAAATATTATGAAGATCACAAATATATCAATGATTTGTTCAAATGATGCAAGAATAGTGAGTTATGATTTCAAATACAGAGCGAGATAACGTGATACTTACAGCGTGCTAGGTGGTATGAGAATGTTTTTTCTTGATCTAGGTAGACTGAGTGAACACCCAGGAATCCTTTGAGACCGGTCTAAGCTTCTGAAATTGCCTCTTGCTACGGTTTCGAATTCAAGCTTTTTGGTGACTTTTTCAAACTTTGTTCTGCCTCTTCTTGCAGCCTCCAACCCTTATTTTCGTGCCTTTGCCTTCCTTATGTAATGTATATTGCATTAGGGTAAGAAACTTGGTACAAATCCAATGCTCATGAATTGGATTTGATTCCACCATTACAACCTTCCAAATTTGGCCTAAATCATATCTTCTTGTAACCAATGCACTTGATGTGAATTTGATTCACATAATAGCTGTATTCAACGCCTAAATCAACCAAAAAATCATGAGTTATAAATACTTTTGATTTTATATGATTTTATTTGATTTAAAATGAATAAATTCAATTAAAAATCAAATTAAATAATAAAAATAAGATATGGGCTCATGGCTGAAGCTAGGACACGTGGAAAATGATTCAAGCTCAAATCAAGTGGAAAAGAATGGGCCCATTTGACAAAATTTGAAGGTTTGGGGATAGTTGACTTTTGGCAATTTTGCAAAAATGTCCAACTTCAACAATGCATAACTTCTTCAATTTTGAACTTTTGGAAGTGTTCTAGGACTTTTTAGAAATCTTATGATGTACTCTAACCAGCCCTTTTAGTCTCAGCTCAATTTGATATTCCATGCTCAAGTTATAAGCTTTGTCAAAAAAGGTGTTTTTGTTGACTTCCAAAAATGACCTATAATGTCCAAATTTATAACTTCTTGTGAGTGAATTTTCTGATCTTGGGGTATGAAGATGGATTGTAGTAAATTTCATCCTCTTCAAAATGAGTTTTAGATGGGTCATTTCTAATAAATTATGAGAAATTTATGCTTCATCAAAGTTGAGTTGACTTTTCCTGCAAAACCCTAATTTAGCAACTTTTGAGTCTTAATGAATTTTGAGAAATCCTTGATGAATCATGATCAAACCTTGATAAAATGATGAAATATCCTTCAAAATGAGAATGTTGACAAAAAATATTGAAGTTTGACTGTATTTGGGTCACAGTTGACTTTTGCCCTAACACAGTCGATTTTTGGACCCTTTGAGCAATTGACTGAGCAAACTTCCTCTACAAAGCTTGAAACTTGACATGGATGACCTTGAGAACATATTATGGCATTGGGGATCACTTGAGGTCATTTGGATTCAAGGATCTTGATGCAACACAAAACCCTAATTTGGGGAAGACTGCCTTAGGAGATGACTTATCTGACCCACTCTTAAGCAAACCTTGAGCCACTTGGAGATTTTTCTTGAAATGTTTTGAGGAATATGAGAGGGCAAATTTTGGGGTACAACAGTAACATGTTGTGTTCACAGCTTCTGTCCAAAAGTGCTTAGCCATATTTGTTTCATTGATCATGGTTCTGGCCATCTCTTGTAATGTTCTATTCTTTCTTTCTACAACTCCATTTTGCTGGGGAGCTCTAGGACAAGAAAAATTATGAACAATACCATTTTCTTTAAAATATTTTTCAAAATAATGATTTTCAAATTCACCACCATGATCACTTCTAACTTTTGTGATTTTAAAATCTTTTTCATTTTGCACTTGAGTACAGAAGTCAATGAATACAGAATGTGACTCATCCTTGTGTTTTAAAAACTTTACACATGTCCATCTGCTGAAGTCATCAATGATGACCAATCCATACTTCTTGCCTCTGATGGATGCAGTTTTAACTGGCCCAAACAGATCAATATGAAGTAACTCTAATGGCTTAGAGGAAGAGACAACATTTTTAGATTTAAAGGAAGGTTTTGAAAATTTTCCTTTTTGGCATGCTTCGCACAGAGCTTCTGAGTTGTACTTCAGATTGGGAAGTCCTCTGACTAAATTTAATTTATTTAGTTGAGAGATTTTTCTAAGACTGACATGTCCCAATCTTTTGTGCCATACCCATTGCTCATTGATAACAGACAAAAGGCATTTGACGTTTTGAGATTTAAGATCTGATAAATCAATTTTGTAAATGTTGTTCTTTCTCTTGCCAGAAAAGAGGATTGATCCATCTTTTTGACTTACAGCTTTACAGGAGTTTTGATTGAAGATAATGTCATAGCCATTGTCACTTAATTGACTTATGGACAATAGATTATGAGCTAATCCTTCTACTAATAATACATTTGAGATAGAAGGAAGGTTACCGTTTCCTATGGTTCCAGAACCAATAATCTTCCCTTTCTGATTACCTCCAAACTTCACATCTCCTCCATCTTTAAGTTCCAGGCTTTGGAACATAGACCTTTTTCCCGTCATGTGTCGTGAGCACCCAGAGTCCAGGTACCATGACCGGTGTTTCAATTGAGTTGTTAAGGACATCTGCAACAAATATTATTTTATCCTTAGGTACCCATATCTTTTTGGGTCCTTTTGGGTTAGCATAAGAGTTTCCAGAATGTGATGTATATTTTATATCATGTGAGTGTCCAAACTTGAATTGCTTATCCAAAGGTTTGTAAGTGAAGGTCATTTTAGCAACAGGTTTTGGAATGTATGTCTCCTTCCCTTTGGGAGGTTCATATCCAACTCCTCTTCTATTTTTTCCACTAACTATGTAGATCATTGAAGCCATTTTGCTTCTGTCTATGCCTTTAGCAAGAAAAGATTGAAAGCTATAGTCATATTCTTTTAGAATATCTTTTGAACTAGACACAGACTCTGAACTAAAATTCTTTTGAACAATTTGAATTTCCTTTTTAAATTTAAAATTGTTTTCTAAAAGTTCATATTTTTCTGTTTCAAGTTTCTCAATATCAGATGCAAGACTCTTCTTGAGTTTCTTGTATTTGATTTTGAGCTTACTATAGTTTTCCAGAAGTTCTGATAAACTATCAGCAAGTTCTTCTCTAGAAAATTCAGAAAATACCTCTCTTTGTTCTGACTCACAGTCTGAGTCATCTTCCGTGATATCCATCAGAGCTTGGTTGGCATTTTCATCTTTAGAACCAGATTCATCTTCAGAAGAATCTGAGTCATCCCAGGTTGCCATCATTCCTTTCTTCTTTCCAAATCTCTTCTTTGGTTTTTCTTTTTGAAGCTTTGGACAATCACTTTTGAAGTGACCAGGTTCTTTGCATTCATAACAAATGATCTCTCTTCTGTTTGACTTTTTGTGTCCAGAAAATTCTGGTTTATCTTCTGACTTCTTGAAGTTCCTGAACTTCTTTTGTCTGTGCTTCCACAGATGATTGATCCTTTTGGAGAGCAAAGATATTTCGTCTTCTTCTGAAGCTGATTCTTCAGAGTTTTCTTCTTCAGCCTGAAAAGCGTTAGTATCAAATTTCTTAATTGATTTAAGGGCTAGATATTTACCTTTCTTTTGAGGCTCATGCTCATCCAGTTCAATCTCATGACTTCTGAGAGCGCTGATGAGTTCCTCCAGAGACACATTGTTCAGATCTTTTGACACCTTGAAGGCAGTGACCATTGGTGCCCATCTTCTGGGTAAGCTTCTGATGATCTTTTTCACATGATCTGCTTTGGTATATCCTTTGTTTAAAACTCTCATACCCACGATCAGAGTTTGAAACCTAGAGAACATTGCTTCCATAGACTCACTCTCTTCAACTTTGAAGGCTTCATACTTCTGAACTAAATCTAGAGCTTTAGACTCCTTAACTTGAGTGTTTCCTTCATGAGTCATTTTGAGAGACTCAAACATATCATGTGTTGTATCTCTATTAGTGATTTTTTCATATTCTACTTTAGAGATAGCATTTAAAAAAATATTTCTAGCTCTGTGATGATTTTTAAAATCAGCTTTTTGTTGTCTATCCATATTTTTTCTATCCACTTTGTTTCCTTCTGAATCTGTAGGATGTTTGTAACCATCCAAGACTATATCCCAAAGATCATTATCATGACCTAGAAAGAAACTTTCTAGTCTATCTTTCCAGTACTCAAAATCTTCTCCATCAAACACTGGAGGTTTGTTGTAACTATTATTGTTTTGTTCAGCGGCCATTGTGTTTTCTTCTGGATCTTTTCCTGACACGGTTAAGTGTTGTGCTCAGAGTCAAGCTCTGATACCAATTTAAGGGGTAATAAAACACTTAGAAGGGGGGTGGGGTTGAATAAGTGACTCCTTCTTTTTTTTGTTCTCAAAACAAACCTCAAACAATAATGGAAGAACACAATTATTTTTATCCTGGTTCGTTTGAACTCAAACTACTCTAGTCCACCCGCCAAGGTGATTTCGCCTTTCTCAATAAGGACTTAATCCACTATAATCAACTGATTACAATCACACAACAACTGTTGTGACTAACAATGCACATGTAAACTTACAAGTGACTAACACCACTAAGACTTAAATCTAGTCCTAGTCTGCTTGAGAAATCTGACCAAACTTGGTCTCTCAAGGAACAAAATACAGGAGTTTAATCTTTACAGATAATGAAATAGAGTTTGCTTCTAATCAAGCTATATCACAACTGTGATTTTTCACTTAGAATATAATGCACAAATTGTATGAACAATGAGTTTGTGAGCTTTTGGATCTTTCACGTAGTTTCTTGCTTCTTTTGAAAATGTGATTGGTTTTCTTGGTTCACTAAAAGTTGTTGTTGGCTTGCAATAAATGTCCTTCTATTTATAGTAGGAACAATAAGACTGTTGCTGCCTTCAGAAAAGATGGAGAGCATTAAATGCTTTGCGTGTATCCTTGCAACATTCCATTTTCCAAGAAACTAGTTGTAGGCACTTGAGTGCTTTCAGCCGTCTTTGCATTAATGAGCAAACGTCAGAATGTAAGAACATGTTTTCCTTTTCTTTGACAAGACAAGTTGATCTAAACGTTACTTCAGAGTTTTCTCCAAATGTCTTTAAGTCAGAACATGCTTCACTTATCTTCTAGGCAGTGTGTTGCTCGCTAAGAACTTTGAACAACGCTTGCTTTCAAGTTATCTTCTGAACAAGGAGCCTGCTAGAAGTTAGAAGATATATTTAACAAATAAAGTGTCTTACCAGAGTCAGCAGATGCGTTTGAATAAAAGGTTCTTTTATCAAAGAACTTCTTCATAATCTTTGCTTAGTACTTTAGAATGTTTTCTGTCAGAACATTAACTAAGACATTCAAAACACATTCATCAGAGCATAAATTATCTTAAATATAATTTAGTTATCATCAAAACTCTTGAGATAGGTCAGAACTAATCTTGTTCTTTCATAAGGCATCATAATACTCTGAGCACGAGTTCGTAGCCATTTGAGGTAAGGCTCAAGAGGGATGGAATTCTTGTGCCCCATGTCTTTCTATCTACCTTGTTTAACCTCCTCCAAGCTCGGATAAACCTCTGGCGAAGACCTTGATCGATGTTGTCGTAGTCAAATACCAAACCTTGAATTACCATCTCGTGCGGGCCATCCCTTCGGGCGTAACCAAACTTTCTTAAAGCTAAGAAGGGGTTGTAGGTGATTCCTCCCCTAATTCCAAGTAAAGGGACATTAGGAAATTCCCCACAACGGTCGACAATAGTAACATTCTCTACAGATCGGGAGCACCAATGAATGTCTGAATGTTTGAGCGTCATCAACCTTTGCGACCACCTTGAACCTTGCTCATTCTTTAATACAGATTGGGAAAGATAAGAAATAAACCATCTTGCCAAGAGAGGAGTGCAACACATAAGGACACCTCTTTTCATCATAGTGCGAGTGTGAAAAGAATGTAAGATATCTCCTAGCAAAGTAGGCACCGAGTTGCGTGATATGAAGATTTTGACGGTGTTCACGTCTATGAGTTGGTCAGGATTTGGAAACAAAACCATACCATAGATGAGGAGAGCCACAATTTCCTCAAAAGCTTGCAGATCCAAAGAATTCCAACAGTTTTGGGCTTTCTCAAACAAGAAATTTTCCAGGAAACCCTTGACACCACTCCTTGTTTCCCAATGAGTTGCGACATCAGATGAGTGCAAGTGTAGAGCTTGAGCAATCTCTTATGACTCTGGGTCTCTTTCCGTACCGTTGAAAGGTAGTTGATTAAGAATGGGAATCCTCAATAGTCGGGAGAATTCTTCCAAAGTAGGCACAAGTTGATAATCGGGAAATGTGAAGCAATGGTGTAAAGGATCAAAGAACTGAAAGAGCACCTTCATCATGTCCTCATCTGTATTGGAGGTGACCAAGTTGACTAGTCGACCATGTCTCTCGGTGAATGGAGATTTTTCAATAATCCTTGAAGCTAGCTCCTTAAGTTGTGGGGGGATCCTTACAAGGTTGACTTGAATAGTTTTCCTGCAAAGAGAATCCATGTCCTACAAAACACGAACAAAGATAAATCCAAAATCCTTGAAATGGTTAGTGAATGTATATGATGTTCATGATGTTATGTACAAGTATGCATATACAAACAAGACAAACAAATCCTTAGGTTTAGGCTTGCATGGAGTTTTATAGGTAAGTACCCTCTTTAAGTTTAGATGGCTCAACTTATCCTAGCAATAGTAACCGGGTTCTAAGGAGCTCAATATCACTGATTTGTTTCCTTGGTCATTGTTTCAGCACAAGCCTCTTTAATGGCGACCAAAATATCCCAAGAAACCAAACCTCAATGAGTGTAGTATCGAGTATATACCAACTTCGGACTGCACCAAAGCCGGTCATCTCACTATATCCTAAATGGCCAAGTTGGTCAAGTAAAGGTTCTAGAAGTTCATTAGTGCTTTATGACATCACTCAGTGGCCCCATATTCTCTTTAATTAACTCAAAGGCTACCAGTACCCAAAAATATGTCGCACTAACATAGCTATTGCTTAGACCATGTCGGTATACCCCGCACAGTTTCCACAATGTATTGCTACTTACCTATAATGTATCCCAAATCTGGGTAGAGGATTCAAACCCAAACAAAGAACCATAATGTAAAGCATACAAGTCAAACAATGCAAGCAAGTAAATATGATCTAACCCTAAGGTAACCCCACTTTTAGAATTATCCCCAACAGATTCGCCAGTTTTAGAATTTCATCCATGGTTTTCCATGGGCTCTTAGTTATTTTCTAGATCACTTGCTTTTGTTTGAAATTATGCTTTGTGTGGTTTTTGAAAGTATTTTTTAAAGAGGCCATTGTTTAGGAAAACTTTGTAATGATTCTCGTTCGTAAGAATGTATACAAAGTGTTGGTCTTTTGAAAATGTTTTCAAGTTTTGTAAGACCTTTTGAAATGTGTAGGTGTTGGTTTTGAAAATAGCAAGGATGTTTGTTGAAATTGAGCAAGTAACTAGGAGCATTCTACCTTCTCAAAAAGTCTTTCTTGTTTATTTTCTCTTCCTTTGACATTGTTATCTTGCCATTTATTTGGTAAGTAACCCTATCTTTGGATATGAACGGGACGGGCGTGGGTCATCGTATAACCATGATTAGCAATGTTGCAAGGTATCTTAGCATTCTCTTTTAGGGACTAAGATCATTTGAAAGGCAACTTAGATAGCGTCATCGAGGGGCTATGATCTTGTATTCGTTTGTTTTTGCTAAGATACCTCACATGCGTAACATGGCCATTTTGTAAGGCAACCAAATGGAATAACCCTAGGGGTGCTTGTGTGAAAATGTATTGTTTTCATGCTTGATTTTGTATTTGATTATGGTTCTCTACGTGTTTGGTTTTAGTCTTTCCATACAAAAACTAATTACTAGTAATTGTATAAGTGGTAAATTGCGAAAAACAAATATCCTACGCTATTACAATCATTAGGGGGATGGGGTGTACATAGTATAAATGGGATTTCAAGTAAAATTAAAATCCTAAATTACTATTACAACCATATTGAATGGATAAGAATGTACAGTAAATGTAAAGTGAACTTGTTTTGTTTAAGTAAAGAAATAAGTTTTATTTAAGAAAATATTTTGATCTTTTTATGTTAAAAGAAATAAACTAAGACATGTCAAAAATGTAAAATGTTTTTGGTGTTTTTGATTAGTGAAGATAGAAGTGATAGCAAAAAATAGTAAGGAAAAAGAAAAAATAGAATCAGCGCATTGCTGAACTAAAGGAGATCAGAAGTTTTGACTCTGGCGTGCTGCAAAAAATAGAAATCATATTAGTAGAAATAGGTAAAGTCAGAAGTTCTAGATCCACTGGGAACAAAGAAGATTTCATAAGTTCTGATGTCTCTAGCAGAACTTCGTCTCCCTCTCAATGCTAGTCAGAACATCTGCAACTTAGTCATTTCTCAAAAAAACAGAAGATGCGCATATAACTGTTATGGAAGGTTCCATAATGTTTCAGAAACAAGAGATATTATAACTATAAATCAGAAGCAAGCATAAATTTGCTAATCCTAATTTCCTTAAGAAGTTATGGACTAATTTACTCCCTACTTAGGCATACAAATACGTGAAACCTCAGAATACGTACAACATCAGAATCATGATATCTACATTGTATTTTTGAATATGCAAATCTGACAATGCCTAAGTAATATGATGAGAATCAGCAGAAGCTTACCTTGCAGCTGGAAAATAATCTGTGAGCTGAAGTCTGGTTCTGAATGCTGGTGATGTTCTGAATAACTTCTTCACGTGCTCAGCAGGCTGGAAGCTTTCAATTTAGGTTACGAATGGTTAGAGAATTTTGGGACAGTAAAGGGGTAAAGTTATGACTTATTTGAGGTGCATGTGGATGGAGAGTATGTTAGTCTGAACACAGAAGTTAGGATAGCTTATAATATGTGAATTAGAAACTTATGGATGGTTTTGGTTAAGAAAACACTTGAGAAAAAAATGGAGTTTGAATGCAAGAAATTAAAAGTTAACAGGTTTTGTATTTTATGTTTGCAGTTTTGGATTCTTGGAATTTTAGCAGGGGTTCTAGACTTTTTCTTTCTCAATTTTTTGACCCCTTCATAGTGGCCAATGAAGTTCAATTTACAGGAAAAGGTTTAATAGCTTGGAGAGGTCACGTGGCACAACCATCATATGCTAGGCGCTGACTTGTTCTTGAAGTAAGTTCAAATAAGTATGGGGGTTAGCAGTTTTAACACCGCCTAAGCTGGATTTGTAAGCAGGAAATAAGGAAAGGTAACCTCAAAAGCAAAAGCAACGTATGGGCCCAACACACTTTTGTACAAAAATTTGCTTTTCTAAGACAGTAAAGGTACTCCTATGCCACACGTGGAGAAATATTTTGGATAAAGAATCAAAAGTGGTTGTGAGCATTAAATGATGATGAGATTTATCAAACCAGAAATCCTGCAATGTGAGATTTTGCATCATTGCTTAATTCTGGGTCAGAGGTTCAGCTTCAGCATAATTTAGGATAAACATCCAACTTATGATCTTTGTATCTCCTTGCTCCAGCATGTTCTGAAAGAGCTCCCAGACTTTCCAGGAAGCTTACAACACACTTTGTAAACCTTATTTGAATTTCTCTTGCAAACTCTGACTGAATCTTTGTGAAAACTGGCCCAGAAGTTGTAACCAAACTCTGTCTTGGAATTATCCAGAATTTGCAGAGTGCTTCAGTTTCATGGACGTGTCTTTGAGGAGTCATGACTTGAAATCCCAGTATTTTTAGGAGAAGTTTCATTCTGCAATGTTTCAGGTCTTATTGAGATCTAAAACTCTTGTATTAGAAGTTCTTCCAGAATCAACTTGCATCATGGTGATAATCTGATCAGAAGTTCTGAGCTCATCATATTTCCTAAATACTTAGAAAAATTTCTAAGTATTTGGAATTTTGACTTTTCCAAAGCAAACTTGACCAATTTCATATTTTAACATGTCTTGATGAAATATGATTCTTGAAACTTGATTTTGATCTAAAAGTAAAAGTTTGACTTTTCAGTGTGCAAATAACCATTTTGCCTCTGTGGATGACTTTCTTGGAAAATTTATAATTCAAGGCTTGAAATTGGATGGGAACAAACCTGAGGGTTCAAGGTGATCCTTTGAGAAATGAGAGGACAAATTTTGGGGTACAACACTCCGCCTCCGGCGCGTCGGAATATTTCTCGGTGAAGAAGTTTGAGAGAGAAGAAGCATATAGTTTAAAGAAAAGCCAGTCCAGGAGTCACTCATATAAAATGCACTGTTTCATGTTATCATTTCCTCTTACTTGTTTATTTCAATTTTAATGAATAAGTGATTAACAATAAAGGTGCTGAATAAAAAATCTGGATCCAATTATGTTGTGGTGGTGGACCGAATGGTCCCTTTCCTGGGGCCTGGAATTTTTGGGTATAGCACAAGCCTTGCAACACAAAAAAAGAGTTTTTTCTTGGATTTATATTTAATGGGCCTAGCGCCCATATTACTTCAGCATACCTTGGATTTCAAGCACATACCCCTCTGAATTTTGGTTTTTGTTCTAGTTTTTTTAGTCTCTTTATTTGATTTCTGATTTCATTTTTCTTTTGAATTTCAATAATTGAAAACAATAAAAATAGTAGAGTACGATAGATTTTTTCTAGAATTTCTTTTTTAAGATTTTGATTATAATTTTCTACTATGGTTTATGTTTAGTAATCATTTTGTTTCTTGAGATTTGTGATTCACTTTTGCTTGTTGAGATGTGAGTCTTATGCAGGTTTATTGTGCGATATACAGATGTGCTTGAGATTTCGATTGTGATTTATTTTCACATCGATGATGCGTCATACTTATTCCGAGCGTTTGATTTCTAACTCTTTTCTTTGATTGGTGAAGCTTTCACGAAGATTATCGGGTTTCTTTGTTTCAATACACTATGCTACGGATTGATATCCGTTTGGTATTTTCCCTTGTTTATCTCATTTCTCACTTTAATTCTTTCTATACATCATGAGAAGTAGGAAATAAAGAGCGTGTGCTCGAAGTCGCTGTTTAAAGACCTGTAGCAGGCATTCCATACTTCATTTGCTATATGTGTTGTGCTTGTGTTTGTTTACTTTCTTGTTGATCGATGAGTCACTCAATTTAGAAATTGAGATCACGACTTCGCTCTCAGTGCATGCTCCCTATAGGATTTTATCTCTTTCCTTTATTTCTTGTTGATCTATGAGTCACTCAATTTAGAAATTTAGATCACGACTTCGCTCTTATTGCATGTTCCCCATAGGATAGTTTTTGTTAGAATTTCTTTTGTATGCTAGCCTAGATAGGATCTCTCTAGGTGTGCTCTCTTGAGCTTGTTGGCTTGTGTTGTACCCCAAAATTTTCCCTCTCACTTATCAAGAATTTGCTCATAATATCTCCTTGGGCTCAAGATTGCACTAGGGTTTGATCAGCTCAAGACACCTCCTTGGGCCCTGATGACCAAAATTAGGGTTTGAGTTTGCACAAGGATTTTTGAACTATCAATGCTTCATATGACTTTCATGGACCATTATGGATCCTCAAGATTACTCATGTCAAGTTTCAAGCCTTGAATCACATTTTTGCTCAGTCAATTGGGCAGTTGACCTAAAAATCATTTGTATTGGGGAAAAAGTCAACCATGGCCAATTTACAGTCAAACTTCATAATTTTTTATCCAAATTAGGGTTTTGACTGGGAAAGGGCAATTTCTGATTTTTGACCTAGAAAATGGTCAATTGGTTTAAGGCATGATCTCAATAGTCAAATTGCATCATGTTGACCTAATGACATGATTTAAAACATTGTAAATCCATTGGATTGACAGATGAATTTTGTAGTCAATTGATCAAAAGTCAACTGTATACTGAAAAGTCAAACTTTGACTTTTTGGTCAAATTCAATTGCCAAAAATCATAATTCATCAAAACATGTCAAAATATGAAACTTATTCATCAAGAAATCAAAAATTCAAGATTTCATTTTGAAAAAAGTCAAAATTTCTAAACTTAGAAAATTTTTCCAAGTGTTGGAAATTTCATGTTTTTTTCATAACTTTGAGCCAAATTTTCACCATGATGCAAGATGATTCAAGAGAAACTTCCAACATGAAAGTTGTATATCTCGATGAAATCTACAACTTTTCTTCACACAACTTCTTCCAAAAGTGCTTGGATCTCAAGTTATAATTTCAAGAACATAGGGTCATGAAACTAAACACTTAGTGAAATTTTGCCCTAATTTGGCCAGGATTTTGACCTAACTTCATGGCACTTTTTCATATAGTTCCGAGGGGAATCTTCAAAAGCAATTCAAATATGAGTTGAAGAGCATATTGCAAGCATTCCAAAATGTCTAAGAACTTATAGGTCATTTTCATGATGAACACAAATGCAAATCAAGGTTAGGTTGCATAATCTTTGCTTTGCAGGCCTCAAACTTGTTTGTCACTCCATAATTAATGGATTACACAAACTTTTGAGCTATAATCCAAGTGATTTAAGCTTTATCCAATTCACATTGCCGTTTTAGGAAGAAAGTTAACTATACCATTCTTGAAAAGAAAGCTTTATGTATAAAGTCCACTCTTGAGACTCTAACTTGTTCCCTCTGATCACACTTCATCTACAAAGTTAAAAGCAAGTGTGTTTAAAGAATAACCACTATATCCTAGCAAGTACAAAAGGCGTTGAAACTTGTTTTCTCAAAAAATCACATGTTTAGCTTAAGGATGCAAATTCAAATTCTGATCAACAACAAGTCTCCAAACTTGTTGCTTATAAATAGAGTCACTATTTATGAGCTAGGACACGAGCTTGAAGACCCTTAAACTCACTCAAACTCCCTCTAGCCAGAAATTGTGTCAAAACACCATTGTTGTGCAAGTTCTGACTTTACATACCAAACTCCAAATCCCCTCGTACGTTCTTTGGCCTTTCACTTCCAAAAGCTTCTAAACATCAAATACAAACCATCCAAAGTCCATTTGCTGAACTGTAACACCTCCATAACCAAGTTCCATTTTCAAAAACAGGGGTCTGCAACTTGACTTCTCCAGAGCTCCTCAGCCACTTTCAGCTCAAGATAATCATTGCATTAGCTTCCTGGGACCTCAAGGAAGCTAACCAGATCCTTGCAGCACATTGAATCAAGCTCATTTACATTTCACGATTTTCAGTTTTGTGGTATTTTTCTTGAACTTCTATTTCATTACTTAGGTATTGTTAGGCTTACATTTGTGAAGATAAAATGTAGACCTCATTGCCACGAAGCTGTACATATCCATAGTTTGCATTTACATGGCTTGAGCTTAGAGAATTTTAGAGTTGAAGTTTATGAAATTTTTATGGTTCAAATTAGGGCCAGAGAAATTCTCATTTATCTTTGACTTTTAGCTTTAGTTATTTACATGGTTAGATTCGTGAGGAAGAATGCAACAACTTTCATTTTGTCATCTTCCATTTTTGTTGAGAAATGAAGGATTTACAGGTACACTGGCTGGAGGTTGAAGATGAAGTCATCAGGACTTGATTTGCCTTACATATTTATTATTTTGTTTATATAAACGAATGTATAGCCACCCCAGTGGTAAAGTGCGCGCCTGTTAACCTATGGGATCTGGGTTCGAGCCCCAGTGGTATCCATTTTGTGTTTTTACACATTTTTGCATTCCGACTTCTTCTTTTTTGTAGGGCGCTGGGCCTCCTTGGGCCCTTTTTGTTTTTATTTTTACTTGTTAACCCCTTATTTCACTTATACGCCCCTTGCCCAGTTTTGTTTTATTTTTTTTATTATTTCATTTTATTTTCTTAAATATTTTTCCTAATGTTAAAAAATCATAAAAAAATATAAAAAATTAGATTTTTATTTTAACTTAGTTTATTTTATTTTTCTCACAAAAAATATTTTATTTAACTACATTTATTTATTTTTACTAACTAGTTTTGTAAATTAAATTTAAAACTACGTTATTATTTATTTTCTTTTACACTAATTAAAATATATTTATTTTAATTAAAAAAAAGCCAAAAATATTTTACAACACCATATATTATTTTCAAGACAAAAATACAAAAATATTTTTCTTAAACTTAATTTATTAATAGATTTAGGGTTTTATTTAAAATATTTTCTTAGTAAATTAGGTTTACTTTTATTATTTTAATTAATTATCTTCTTTTAATTGATTAGATTAAAACAAATCCCTTTTCTCTAAAAAATCCAAATAAAAATATTCATTTTCTTCATATTTACATTCTTGCATATTTATCCATCTTGTACATTATTTATTTCAATTCTTGTACCAATTCAATATGGTTGTAATAGACTAATTAGGTTTAAATTCTTGTAATCCCCATTTACAAATTTTACACCCCTATTCCACAAATGTTGTAATAGCGTAGTAACTTTAAATTTCGCAATTTATCGCTTTCATATAACATGCTAGTAATTAGGGTTTGAATGGAAAGACTGAAATCAACAAGTAGAAAAACCATAATTCAAGACAAAAAACAAGCATGAAAATGATACACTTGCACACAAGCACCCCTAGGGTTATTCCACTTGGTTTCCTTATACAAAATGACCATATTACGCATGTGAGGTATCTTAGCCAAAACAAGCAAATACAAGATCATAGTCCCTCGATGACGCTATCTAAGTTGCCTTACAAATGATCTTAGTCCCTAAAAAAGAATGCTAAGATACCTTGTAATATTGCTAATCATGGCTATACGATGGCCCACGCCCGTCCTGTTTATATCCAAAGATAGGGTTGCTTACCAAATCAATGGTAAGACAACAATGTCAAAGGAAAGGAAAATGAACAAGAAAGACATTTGAGTAGGTAGATTGTTCCTAATTACTTGCTCCCTTTCAAAACAAAACATCCTTACTATTTTCAAAACAAACACACACTTTCAAACATCTTACAAACATTGAAAACATTTTCAAAAGATCAAAATCTTTGTATACATTCTTACGAACGAGAATCATTACAAAGATTTCCTAAACAATGGCCTCTTTACAAAATACTTTCAAAAACCACACAAAGAACAATTTCAAACAAAAGCAAGTGATCTAGCAAGTAACTAAGAGCCCATGGATAACCATGGATGAAAAGGGTGCTAATACCTTCCCTTTTCATAATCTACCCCCCAAACTCATGAAATAATCTCAAAGGTCTTTCCTGTGCTTTTTCACCTTTCCTTTTTCATAAAAGAAAATTCGGTGGCGACTCTTGCTAACCGCAACACTTGAAATCAAACGCAAAACCTTCAAGTCAGTTCTCCCACCGTATCACAGCTTGCTTGTTTGATTTCATCTTTGTGTGCATGTTTTGAGATGATGTACCCTCGGCATGTTCCCTTAGGAGCTCTCGGTTCAACTATAGATGATGATTCGAGATAGATATAGTTTTAGGTGATAAACCCTTGCTATGATCCTTTAGGACTTCTTGATTCATCTATAGATAATGAGTTGAGATAGACATTAAGATTGTTATCCAAGCATGTCAACGGGTAGATATTTCCCTTCAAAACTCAACCTTAGGATTAATCATTGTATGATAACATTAGGGATAGATCTAGGTTAGTCTCCCTTAGATGATTTTTCTTTCTTTTGCATCTTTGCATTTAAAACAAAAACTTCCTTTTTCTTACAAAATGCATAAAACATCTAACATTTTTTAAAATCCTTTTTTTTAGGTAAGAGTTATCAACAAATATAAACTCTTTTGCCTCCGGGCTTTTCTTTCAAAAATCTTTTCAGAAAGAACATGTTAATTCACTTCTGTGCTGACACGTGAGTATCCAAAGGTTGAGTTGCGGAAGAAGGAGAAATTAATATTGTTCATTAAAAAAATACAAACCAACAAAAACATTTGAAGCCAAACTACGGCTGCTCTGATTCCTTAAAAGGGATACGTAGGCATTAGGGTAGGGCCCAAGCGATCATAACTTTTATTTTCCCTACATTCTTTTCTCCTTTCTTTTGCATGCATTCGCTGTACAACTTAGATATAGATTCTTACACACCCTTAGATTAGAACAACCAGAGTGTATACCATAGAGTACTACGGGCGTGTGGGGTGCTAATACCTTCCCCTCGCGTAATAGACTCCCTTACCTATATCTCTTGGTCGTTCGACCTTGATTTCACCCTTCTCAGGTTTATTCGATGTTTACCTTTCCCTTCTTGTGGGATAAAAAACGTTCTATGGTGACTTCATTGATTTCATTATCAGTTGATTGTTCAGCCGATTATTTCAGTTGGCGACTTCACTAGGGAGGATGTTGACCTATTGCTGGTCCATCCTGGAGTCGATCCTAGCTCTTGTTTTCTTTTCCTTGGGTGTTTATTTTTATGCTTTCAGTTTATTCATTTTGTACATGTTTATCTGAGCATATGTTTGCAGTGCATTTTATTGCTTAATATTGGTTATCTGCTGTGTTGGATCTGTTTTCATGATTGTGTGGGTGTTATAAGAGGTAAAAGGCCTAATACCCAGGCTAAGTGACAACTATAGGGACCCTAGGAATAGAGTGGAACATGAATGGCTAGTTGACTTAGGTTTTACTATTGTCGCCATGTCGTCCATGCTCAGATGAGGTACAAATGAGGGGCTATCATTTTCATGTAGGTGATACGGCGATAATTTTCTTATGAGTACCCTTGATTCTGGGTTACCCGACCTTATCCTGACCTAGTTTTCACCCGTGAGAGGGGAGGGACTTTCTTATCACATGTACAGTTGGTGACTATGTTCTGATGGTGATCGTTGTGTTCTGTCGGTGACT
This sequence comes from Vicia faba, assembly GCA_948472305.1. Taxonomy (NCBI): domain Eukaryota; kingdom Viridiplantae; phylum Streptophyta; class Magnoliopsida; order Fabales; family Fabaceae; genus Vicia; species Vicia faba. The sequence goes on from CATIWC010000363.1 coordinate 148,990, forward strand.
ATGGTTATTTGGTTATGTTCTAAACCTTTGATCTTGATATACTTCACTTGGCCAGAGATTAAACAACATTTATTCATGGTACTTGGTTCTATTGTATGCTGAAATTGGTGTCGAACCTTTGATCCTGTGATATTCGGATTATTCAGCAAATTTATACATCAGTTCTCCAGAGGATTGCGCAGTTGTTATGCTGAACTTTCGAACCTATATCATTGCACCTTGCATCATAGCATGTTTACTTTACACAAAAAAGGGAAATGTGAAAGATTGTACGTAAAAAATGTTTTAACATGGCATTGCATTCGCTCATTCACCTTATGCATCTCCATGCATCCATAGCAGGTACTCAGAAGGTACTCAGAATGGGGAATCCTTATTTAGACTCGGTATTTTATTTTCAGAGTTGCAAATCTTGAATTCACGCTACTCCGTGATCAGATTCAAGATATGGAACAACTTCGTGGGGAATTGGACGGGATGAAAGAACAAATGGGATTCTCGATGCTAGACATACAAGATTTGGTCCATGGAAAAGAACTCTTGAAAGAAGAAAATAGTCAGTTGAAGACTCAATTGAATTTGGTTATGGAAATTTTGGGGACGATGTTGAAGAAAGAAGATGTTTCCATGCCTGCTACAATAGGAGCTACCATTCCTCCCCATAATCTGGGGACTCTTTTAAGTGATGGAGTATCTCCTCCACCGCCTTGTGTTCCAGGATCTTCCCATCAACAACCAGTTTTCATTTCCCAAGAGGACCCAAAGGGCAAAGTCCGTCAGCAGAGGCCAAAACAGCCCGAACGAAAATTTGATCATATTCCAATGTTGTATGCACAATTGCTTCCTCCTCTGCTAGAATTTCATTTGGTCAAACTCTGAATGTTCACTACACATGAAAGGCTCCCTCGTGGCTTTGACGATAATGCTAGATGTGAATTCCACTCTGGGGCACCCAGTCATGATACGGAATATTGCATAGCTTTTAAGCACCAAGTCCAAGATTTGCTTGATGTAGGGACAATTCTCTTCACTCCTGAAGGTCTGAGCATGCAAGTCAATCTTACGCCTTCTCCTCTTCAAAGTTCTATCTCACGACCAGATTCACGTCATCCACAACCTATAATCCTAGAAAGTTCTCACCATTAGCCGTTTATAAATTGTGGAAATCAGTTGGTTAATCAAAAACAGAATGTTCATCATGTTCATCCAGTTCGGTGTGCTTCTCAACAGCAAACCTTTCAACAGACACATATGCAAAAAGATAAACAAAGGGATAGGAAGCCAAAGAGGGTGTTCGACATTGTTCCCATGACTTTTGGCCAGATGTTCTCTCAATTGCTCAAGCTTTCCTTGGTAGAACCCAAGCCACTGAAGTTTGTCATTCCTCCTTATCCTATGGATTTCAATCCTAATGTGCACTGTGATTACCATGCTGGGGCACTAGGCCATTCCATTGAAGACTGCAGGGCTTTCAAAGAAAATGTGTAAGATCTGCTTGATGCAAAGGCTATCAATTTTGGGCTAGCCAGTTAAATTTGAAGTCTCCTTTGACTCAGTAAATGTCAAGATTTCCAGATCATCATCTGAAGCAACAAGTCCATACGGAGACTAGTCTCCTCAACATAGTAATTTCTAGGTTCATTTGCAATTCTCATTTGTAATCTTTCTTGCTTTGGTTCAGTACTTTCTTGTATGCAAAACTTGCTTATCGTTGAATGTTAATCATAATTCATTAAATTTTTTTGTCTTGAGTTAACCCATTCGTATTCACTCATTAATTTTTTTCTTTGACTTTTTGATACTTAACTCTTGTAAATAAAGTTTAAAAAAAACCTCTAGAGGGAGGATGATGAGTAATATACCAAAAATTTCAAACGGTGTGCTTTTGAATAAAAACCCCACAGACGATGTACATGCCTTGTTTCAATTCCTAAACACCGGAGATATAAGGGAGATAGACCCTTGTTAACCCCTTTGAGCCTTGAAGTAGGAGTTTATTTTCTTTTCAAAAAACCCACACATTTAACCCGGGGCAGGGTAGACTTCAGTTGATCCGATCGAGCAATCAGAACTCATCAGGAGTGCGCATCTAAGGATACAATAATGGTTATCCATCAAAAGGCTAAGGAAAGTCAAAACCGCAATGGTTAACTCTCATCTATCAGCAGCGTGCATCAAGGACATGATATCCCAATGGATATCTCTCGCACGTCAAGAGGTCAAAAGACGATGATGCTATAACGGTTATTCCTCGTCAACCAAACATCAAGGTAGTTACACCTTTTCGGCAAGTCAAAGAACGACTCGAAGTCAGATGACTGGTTCAAACAAAATGAAATGATGAAAGAAAGAGACAAAAAGCCCCGCTAAGTCGAAACTTGGAAAAACAAGTTGCTTAGGAAAAAGTCAGAGCATCTCGCTGGACTTCAAAGTCAAATTCAAAAAAGAATTTGTCCAAGCCAAATTTAGGGAAAGTGAAAAAGTGTGAAAAGTGAAAGGGGATTACCCAATAAAAATCCTCAGTAAGGAACTAAGTCGTGTGATCAAACACCAAGAATGAAAGAGGTGAGTGACTGTCGTGTCCAAAAAACCTTGCTTGACTCCTCAACCATTGTAACCTCCTTTTGAGAGATGAGTGCTCGTATCGAGTTAATTGAATTTAGGACTGGAGAATATCATGGAGAACGGGTGGGCACCAAAAATTTTGAGGCTTTAATCCTTTTTCTAAAACCGTGAACCAGGCCACGTTACAACCCTTAAAAGTCCTAACTGAAGCAAGGGTTAATTCGAAATCAATAATGTAATGAGAATACGGTAATATGACTCCTATGAGGGTTGCTAAAACTTTTGAGTTAGTATCATTCCATCTTTTTAATTTCCTTCGTACAATTTTTTTGATGTTTAATCTTTTCAATAAAAGTTTTTTTTGACTTCAAGACAGACATGAGCTTTGCATTATAATTATCATTCTTAGAACAAACATTCTTTGCATATGAACAAGTGCTTAAACATCCAGTAAGCTTGCATAATGAGCATCAGATGAAAGTTTGATTATCTCGATAGACGAATTGCTTCAGGATACCGTTGAAAGGTAAGTCATTTTTGATAATGATCTTAATCTGGGGCAGACCTTCTATTAACTGTGGAGTAAGAGAATACCATCTGGAGAAATGATCTGAAATAGATGGAAAATTTTGATTGCCCAGAGTCTCTGTCAAGCAATGGTGTATTACTTTCAATTGATCTTGAGGGGTCGATTTCTTCAAGTATCTAATTAGAGATTAGAGCAGTTCAAGTTGAAATGTATGGTTATGAAGTAGCCTATATTCAAGACATAATCCAACCACCCTAAGGTTGTGTTGTCTTCGAAAATCCTCAAGTTTCTCATCCCTCCATGAGCATGAGGTAAAGGAAAAGGTTTGTCAAGACTCTGTTGAGCATGGGCAAGCGTGTTAAATACTTTGTCGAGTGAGTGATCAGCCAATCTGAGGCATTCAAGTCGGGATTTTATCCCTCAAAAGAATAGTTAAACTGGGGAAATTACGTCAAGATTTTAAGAGTCTCTCAAAGTGCTGAGTAATCAGGGGCATTCACTCAAGTATGGTTGAAAATGTTTCTAACTTTGGTAAGCTAGTAGTCGTATGCTCCAAAGTTCATAACACTGGGCTATTTATCTTAATGGTACAGATCTAAGAAAGTCATTTCGGGGCAATTTTCTTCAAAAGTCTTACAGACTGGGGAAAGGCATTATGCAGGGGCATTTTCTCCTTTTCAAGGCTTGATCAGATCAAGTCCATACGCAGGCTAAATGACCCGTGAGTTTGAAAATCATGTCGGGAAGTAGGGATTGTTATCCTCGGCTTATTAGAGACTTAGGTCCATTTATTGATGTTCTTTTATCATAAGTCAGGATCATTATCTCCAGTCGAAGTTGGATTGTTATCCTCAGTAGGATACAAGCAGTAACACAAAGATCATTTGAGGTTGTTTACCCGTACAAGTTCGTGATGGAAATGTTGTTTTCGAGAAGGACTTCTTTCCCCAGCACATGATATGTTGCTACTTGACAAAATTCTTCCTGCTAAGGGGTTTTCTCTTCTGGGATTTTTATTCCCCTGCAAAGCATTCCTTATTTCTCTGCAGGAGGAGAATGACTATTCTCCCTAGAAATTCAGAAGTTGTTTGATGTCAAGATGATTTCTTGTCAATGGGTTGCAATTTATTTTTGCAGTATCCTCTCTAAAGTCCACTTTTGAGTGACATTTCTCATCAGAGTTAACATGTTAAAGTTGCAATCTTTCATCGCAGTTTTTACCCAGTGGGTGGTAGTTCAAATTGTTTACTCTTCAATGAAGTTTTCCATTCCACACATGGGGCATATTGCCACAGTTTCTCTTTTTCGCAAGTATTGTTGGTCTTTTAGGACAAGAAGCATACCAGTAAATAAATCAAGAAGGGCCTGTATGTGACCAACATGAAGGTTTCTATAGAATGGGATCCAATCTCTCTAGTGAATGCTCACTTCTGCTTAAGACAGAATCTTGTATATCGAGTAAGGGCATGCTCTCGCCCAGAAGGAATGATTTATCTCCAATGAAAGTATATCCATGTGTAATCTCCATTGAAGTATGCACTCTTGATAAGAGTTTGGTTAAGAGTTTGTCCCTTCTAGAGGGCTTATCTCCGAAGAAATGCATTCCAACAGGTCTAGTATAATCTTCTTCTTCAGTGTAGTCTACTTTGCTTTGAAGAATCTGGGAAGGATTGCTTCTTTGGACTGGATACCTTTGTTATATCCTCTTGAAGTCGATACCCTGTGTCTCCTTGGTTGGCATTTATCTCCCTTGTGAGGTTGTCGTTCATTGTCTCCATGAAGTTTATATCTTTTCTCTCCATGGAAGTTTACCCAAGTCGGGTTTTCTTGAAGAAATATTTGATTAACATGCTTATTATGCCCAAAAGAGCAAGTCTCCCGGTTTTTTTCTGGAACGATATACATAAACGAATATTATTTAGGGCTCTTTTATTCCTATTGATGGAGTATTACCGAAATATTTTGTCGGTGGAGTTCTAAATCTCAATCTTATGGTTCAAAGATGCCCTTCTCTTCCTCAAGTGAAGATTGTTACCCTCGACGGTAGTATCCTCTTTGTGGCCTGGGTAGAATTATTTTATTCAAGAATTTCTGCGATTCCCCACTCGAAGTCATTTTTATCGAATACTTACATCGGAAGTTCCAGTTCCCAGCAAGATTCTCTTTATCTTTGGAAAGAGTACTTGGATTTTTACCTAGGAGGTTCGGAGTTGGATCGGAGTTCAAAACTTTCCTTGAACTGTAATTTATTTTTGCAGTATTTTCCCCAGTAAAGGTGTACTCTGGCTCGATTATAATTTCTCCTTCTCAGCGCAGTCTGTTCCTTTCCAGGTTTTCTCAAGAAATCGTTTTATTCACCGACTAGAGATTCTTGATATACTCCCCTTGAAGTCGACATTCTACGGCTTCCCCAGTGAGATTTACACTTGTTCTCCCCATGATGTATGCATTCTCATACTCAGTGAGGTGTGCGCTCTCTCTCTCCAACGCGGCTTGCCTATATCAGAGTTCTTAAAGAGACTCATGTTTATCTACAGGAGATTCTAGTTTTTTATCCTCATGAAGACGACTATAATCCGCAATGAAATGATTTCTGATCCCCAGTACAAAGCTTTTTTCCGGATTGAATCTTACAGAGATGGCTATACCCAGTGCAATTGATATTGTTGATGTTACCATCTAATTCTTTTGGCTCCACAGTGTAAGAGGTAGTCTTTGTCCTCATTCAAAGTTGAATTTTGAGAACCTGCCGGAGTAATGTACCTATTATTCCCCAGTGGAGTTATTCTTCTTTCCTTAGTGGATTAAGTGTCTTGTCTCCCCAGTGTGGTGTATATGGGAGTGTTGGTCATAACTCTTTCATCCCGGAAGATAAAATATTTTGTTGAGATGTCCCCAGTGGAGTTTCTGTCCCAGGATGTTTGTTTCTTCCTCGAGTGAAGATTTTGTACCCCAGACGGTGTTATCCCCAGTGTGGTCTGAGTAGAATTATTTTTATTTAAGAATTTCTATACTCCTCGATAGAAGTTATCTTCATCAAGAAATTTTATGCCAGAAGTTTCCATCCCCAGGGAAGCTCTCCTCTTTCTAACAGAGGATAAAGAATTTGTTCCCCAAGAAGTTGGGAGTTTGATCATGATTTAGGATTTTCACTGAACTGCAATATATTTTTGCAGTATTTCTCTTTGAGAAGTTAATTCCTCGGTGATGTCGATCTTTAGAGGTTGGTGGTTCCGAATCTCAGTTCCCCATTGAAGTACAAATTGTCTTTTCTCTACAGAAGATCAGATGTGCGAGAATAATCGTTCGGAAGTTCATGGTCTTCTCTGCAGCCGATTATTGATGTGTTTTCCTAGTGCATTACTAAACATACATCATTAAATTGCATCTACTAAAACGCGTAGCATTTCTATTTCATCGGACATTATGCTATAAAAATTAATTCAAACATGCATGAGTATAATCCAATTATGTTCACTTGTGGTAACCCGATTGTTATGCACTCAGATTTGAATTATCTTTGCAGTAAGCCTAGGGTGGCTCCATTTTGTTTCCCCAACGGAGTCCGTTTGATTCATCACCAGTCGGGTCTTCGGTATTTCCCATTTCCCTAGTGAGTTTGTGGTTAGTTCTTGCCCTTGCAAGCCTTTGGTTAGTTTACCCGTGTTTGCCTTTGCAATTAGAGTACGAGTAAGAGTCGGTGTATAGCCTTTATTTCTTCTCAAGTGTTTGAGTATCCATACTCGATGTGTGGTGATTCAGATAATTTCCACTCTTGAATAATTACACCCCGCCTTTGGCCTGAGGGATTTTGTAGCTCTTGCGTATTTGCAACTCTTAAAGTCCAACATGTGTTAGCAATATGTATTTAGAGTCCCTACAATTGGTCTCTCTTTTCTAATCATTAATCCACCTTCGACCGATGTTCTGTTTGGATTCAAGACATATGTGAATCCTCAGTAAGTTCTTTTCCCTTAAGTCCGTCTTTTCAGTTTTTATTCTTGTCAGAAAACCCCTCAGCTGGTTTCTTTCTCCTGTCAAGTTTGCCTTTGATTCAGCGCTCTCTGTGAATTTGCCTTGGTCAAAGTTCTCGCCCGATTTCCCTAAAAGGGGTTTGTCATGAGGCATCGCTAGAAAGTCTACCTCCGACGTCCTCTATTAAGAGTCTACTTCAGTCAGTCTCTTTCTTATATGTATTTAACTTTGGTCAAACATATGTATTTTACCCTCAGTTCGCCTTCATCCGATTTTCTTTCTCCAGGAGTCTATCTGCGGTTAATGTTCCTTGATATCTTTGGTTGAAATCGATTTGACAGATTTCTTCCATCTTTGATATCCAGTTGAAATCGATTTGACAGATTTCTTCCATCTTTGATATCCGGTTGAAATTGATTTGAAATATTTCTTCCATCTTTGATATCCGGTTGAGATCGATTTGACAGGTTTCTTCCATCTTTGATGTTCGGTTGAAATCGAATTGACAGATTTCTTCCATCTTTGATATCTGGTTGAAATCGATTTGACAGATTTCTTCCATCTTTGATATCTGGTTGAAATCGATTTGACAGATTTCTTCTATCTTCGATATCCGATTGAGATCGATTTGACAGATTTCTTCCATCTTTGATATCCGGTTGAAATCGATTTGACAGATTTCTTCCATCTTTGATATCTTATGTATGTGTCGGCTACCAACCCCAGACATGTATTATTGATATCTTTGTAAGAGATTTCTGTGGTCTGTCTCTTTCATATGTATCCGCTACCAACCCCTGATATATATCTTTGATACTTTTTGTATGTCTGCTACTGACTTCAGCCATATATATTTTGATACCTTTCTTGCATGTGTTCGTTACTGACTCCGAACAGATGTTACTTGATAACCAAGTTCTTCTTCTGTGTGTATGACCCTGGTTTGACATACATTTATCCCTGATAACTACTTCAATCTAAAAAAGAAAAAAATAGAAAATACAGAAAACCAAAAATATAATAATACTTGACCGGGTTCAGAGTGCAAATTTTCGGGTTCTTTTAGTATTTAATCTTCTTCCACCTTGAAAGTTCGAAAGGCTGACGCCAATCTCACCTTTAGGTTGAAGGCGATTAAATAGGGGCAGTTGTTGCACCCCAAAATTTGCCCTCATAATTGCACTTCTATTTTGGCTTAAACTTTGCATTCATCTTCATCATTCCAATAGGTCATGTGCATAGCATGCATTTTCATAAAAAAATAGAGCACCCGTGGTTCAAAAAATCAGTAGTTATGAAGCTAGGGTTTACAGCTGGTTTGAGCCGTATATGTTGAATAAGATGGATCATTCTGTTTCTTCTTGGTGTGGAAGATTGTAGAATTAGGTTTTTGGTTCATGTTCAGTTTGGATTTCTTCTCCATCAAGCAACAAGGCTAGTCTCTTCGTCTAAATATCAAGATGAAAGGTGTTTCTTGTCAAGAACTCAAGGGCGTGACCTAGCATACGTGGGCTTTGAATCATGGCGTCTCTTCATATAAGTGTCATTATCATTTGGTCGGGCTTAAGGACTATGACATGGCATTCATCCACTCTTCAATTAACCAATTCGGGTTTTGATGAATACTGGTTCAGAGGATTATTGGATTGTGAGTTTAGGGTCTTGATTGATGTTCATTATGGATCTCTCCCTTATCAAGCTACAAGGATATCTTCCTCAAGGTAAGAGACAAAGCCATTTTCATTACAGCGCATCTCAAGAAGATTGTAATTCTCATGCATGGCAATTAAGCGTGTCAATTCATCAACTGGGGTTCATGTGATTTACATGTTAAGGTTGTCTTGGTGGTTATTCCTCTTATGTCTCAAGATCCATATTCATCTTTAAAGGATAACTCGAGGGGTTATTGTTCATGTCCCAGCGTTTGACTAAGCTTCATGCTGAATGTCTTGCAATCTTCCCATTCAGCCATGCCTTGCTAGTGGGCTTCATGTTCACGTTTCTTTTAAGAACTAATCTGCTACATTCTTCAAAATACCCTGCTGCCCTATTTTAGACTCAACCAAACCTGCATACAATTGCTAAAGTCGTGCCAAAACAGTTCAGCCATGCACATAAACATATTGCAGCATGCTAACAAAACCACCCTGCACTTACTGCTAACATAGCTAACAGCAGCATTCTCCTAACAAGTAATATTATCACTTTGTATTAACAATTTTACCACCTATCCAAGTTACTAGCAGTTTTAAAACTAACAAGTTCTATTTCTAACCCTAACTAACTTTTCCAGCTAAGATTTCACTAACTAATTTTCCAGTTTTTTACTAACATACCTCATTTCTTTTTTTACTGCAACTAACTTTTTATCAAAGCCAGCTGATTAACCGAGTTTTCTAGTAGAAAATATCATAATATTCCAGTTCACTAACAGAAAACCAGAAAACAAAACTAACTCTCAATATCTAACTAACAAAATTTTTGTAACTAACCTAAAACTATTTATGACATAATTTCAACAACCAACTAACCATCATTAATCCCTAAATCTACTTCTTAAATAAACATTTAACCGTTATGTGACTTTTCTTAACCTACTGAATTCATTCTTTAACATCTCAATAACTAAAATTTCCACCCTAAAGCTAACCTCTCATCCCTCTACTGTCAGTTTAAAACCATCTCGTTTTTCCCTCTAGAGATTTTCTAAAAACAACTTTAAAACTTTCATTAGCAGTTTCATAACAGAACCTCCAACTCAGCTTAACCACCTTCTAACTGCCATAACAGAAACAAGATCTAAATTGCCTCCTAACTATTTTATAACGGAATCTAACAAACTCTAACCAATTCCTAACTAACTTCTAACAGCAATAAAAGAAATATAAAAATAGAAGATTACCTGGATCTGGGGGGATTCCGGAACATTCAGAAGAATCACCAAAAATAGGCTTCAAAATTCTCTCTTCTCTCTCTCCATAACCACTCTCCATCTTCAACCTTCTTTCCCCTCCTCTCATCCTCATCCTTTAACCTGGCCAAGCATTCATCTTCTCCGAGCCCCCAAAAAACTCTCCACACATTTGTCGCTCTCTCATCGCTAAAACTTCCACTACAATTTTCAACTCCTCCCTAAATCACAATTTCATCCTCACGCATATCTGAAACTAATCAATTCCTCAGCCTATTTTAACCTCTCTGATCAGCATCACAACATGCTTCAGTGTTTCGGCAATTTCGATTTGCATCAACACGCCACATCGTAAATGCAACAACCACAATATCGCACGCGTCAGTTATAGAATCGAACGAATGTCTACAACACAAAACGCACAGGGAAATAAGTGAAGAAGAACTAAAAAATAAGTAGAAGAAGAAATAGGTAATAACGATCAGAGGTGACTTCGGAAGCTTAGTATTAACTGGTATTCATTGCAGCTCGTCGGGTTTCTGGTCATATTTACCACGTCTGAAACATCACTGGAGTGTTTCCGGTAGGTAAGCATCGATTTCTTCCAATGCTCATTTTTTTCGCACCAGCATGTAAAATAGAAAGAGTATAATACCTCATCCAAATCCCTGAGGTCTCACAGCAAGAATCGTCATCAGAAGCGTTTAACAGCGAGTAGAAGGATTAGGTTTTCTTTTCGGATTTCTCTAGATGTAGAATGTTAGAGGTGAAATTGGGGAAAACGGATCAGATATTTGGAGAGAGGAGAGGAAGACGAATAAAATGGCGGAAATGATTATGAAGTGAGTAAGAATCCTCCGCCTCCGACGTGGCGAAATATTTCTCGGTGAAGAAGTTTGAGATATAAGAAGCATATAGTTTAAAGAAAATCCAGTCCAGGAGTCACTCATATAAAATGCACTGTTTCATGTTATCATTTCCTCTTACTTGTTTATTTCAATTTTAATGAATAAGTGATTAACAATAAAGGTGTTGAATAAAAATTCTGGATCCAATTATGTTGTGATGGTGGACCGAACGGTCCCTTCCTTTTTCATAATCTTCCCCCCGAACTCAAGAAATAATCACAAAGGTCTTTCCTGTGCTTTTTCACCTTTCCTTTTTGATAAAAGAAAATTCGGTGGCGACTCTTGCTAACCGCAACACTTGCGATCAAATGCAAAACCTTCAAGTCAGTTCTCCCACCGTATCACAACTTTCTTGTTTGATTTTGTCTTTGTGTGCATGTTTTGAGATGATGTACCCTCGGCATGTTCCCTTAGGAGCTCTCGGTTCAACTATAGATGATGATTCAAGATAGACATAGTTTTAGGTGATAAACCCTTGCTATGCTTCTTTAGGACTTCTTGATTAATCTATAGATGATGAGTTGATATAGATATTAAAATTGTTATCCAAGCATGTCAACATAGGGTAGAGATTTCCCTTAAAAACTCAACCTTAGGATTAATCATTGTATGATAACATTAGGGATAGATCTAGGTTAGTCTCCCTTAGATGATGTTTCTTTCTTTCGCATCTTTGCATTTAAAACAAAAACTTCCTTTTTCTTAGAAAATGCGTAAAACATCTAACAATTTTCAAATCCTTTTTTTTAGGTAAAAAATATCAACAAATAAAAACTCTTTTGCCTACGGGCTTTTCTTTCAAAACTCTTTTCAGAAAGAACATGTTAATTCACTTTTATGCTAACGCGTGAGTATCCAAAGACCGAGTTGCGGCAGAAGTGAAATTAATATTGTTCATTAAAAAAATACAAACCAACAAAAACATTTGAAGCCGAACTACGGCTGCTCTGATTCCTTAAAAGGGATACGTAGGTGTGATACGGTGGGAGAACTGACTTGGGTTTTGCGTTTGTTTTCGCAAATGTTTCGGTTGAGCAAGAGTCGCCACCGACTTTTTATTTTATCCTAAGGAAAGGTTAAAAAGCACAGCAAAAACCTTTGAGATGTTTTCTTGGGTTCGGGGAGTAGATTATAGAAAGGGAAGGTATTAGCACCCTTTCTATCCATGGTTATCCATTGGCTCTTAGTTACTTGCTTAGATCAACTTGCCTTGATTTTCAATTGTTTGAAATGGTGCTTTGTGTGTGGGTTTGAAAATGTTTTGAAAAGAGGCCATTTGTTGTGGCAACCTTTGTAATGATCCATGTTGGGATGTATACAAAGATGTATGTCTTTTGAAAAGTTTTCAATGTTTTTGAAAGTTGTTTTGAAAGTGTGTGTGTTTTTGAAAAATAGGCAAGTGTTTTTGTTTTGCAAGTTGGCAAGTAACCAAGAGCTATCTACCCTAAATTTCTCAAAGATTTTTCCTATGTTTTAACCCTTTTAACAATTTTGTTCCACCATTGTATTTGGTGGACAATCTTGTGTTAGGATGTGAACGGGACGGGCGCGGGTCATCGTTTAGACCATGATTGCAATGGTGCCAAGTGTCTTTGGCAACTTTTTCCTTTAAGGGACTTGATCATTTTGTTTAGGCAACTTTCGAAAGCGTCATCGAGGGACTATGATCATTTGGTATTGTTTTGTTTTTCCAAAGACACCCAACATGCAATATGGCTCATTATTGAAGGCAACAAGTGGAGTAACCCTAGGGGTGCATGTGTGATTCGTGTTATCCATTTTCATGCTTTTTATCTTTGAATTAGGTCAAGCTATTTGTTTGGTTGATTTTTGCATACAAAACCCTAAGTCTATCATGGCATATTTAGAAAGCTTTTAAATGCGAAAAAAAAAAGTCCTAAATTATTACAACACAATTATGGGATGGGGGGTACAAATGTTCAAATGGGGATATATAGCAAGAAATTAAAATCTAAGTTATTACAATCCAAATGGAATTTACAAGGTATTTAATTGCACAATAGTTAAATAAAATACAATAAATATGCAAGATGCAAAAAATGATTTTTATATGTATGTAAAAGTATTTTTCATGTGACAAATAAACAAAAATAAAAAGGAATAATTTTGGATATTTTTACATTCTAGGGCAAACCCTAATTTTGCTAAATAAAGGTATTAATTATTTATTATATACAACATTTATTAATTATGTACAAAAAATAAATAAAAAAGGAAGTATATTGTAAAAAAGTGATTTTTGAGGTCAAATATTAATAAAAATAAAAATGTATTATTTTTGTATTTTTCCCTAAATATTCTAATAAATATATAAGTATTTATAATATTTACTAAATATATTAAATATGTACAAAAATAACAATATTAATTATTTACAAAAAAGTATATTTTTTTATAAAATGTTTTCAAAAGATAAAATAAAATAAAATCAGAAAATAAAATGTATTTATATATTTTTTTGCATTTTAAAATAAAAGGTATTATGTATTTATTTACATATATAACTAAATGAAACAAAATAAATACCAAATAAAATGCAAAAAATGTGAGAAAAATATTTTTAATGTTTTTTCATGTTTGGATAAAAATATAAAATCAAAATCAAAAGGAAAAAATCAAAAATGACAAATATATCTCAAAATGGGCCAGGGGGGTGTATGTGTAAAAAGATGGTGCAAAAAGGAAAACAAAACTCAGGCCCAGCCTAAGTCTATCTTCTTCAACCTCCAGCCAGTTTGTTCCAAAAATGCGCGTTTCTCAAGCTGATTCAAACATCCTGATTCTTGGACTTTCAAGCAAAACTCATAACACCAAAAATGTAGAGCATCATGTCACGAATCCAGACATATAAAGAACTTAACTTAACTCTAAGAAACGAAGGAGAATTTCTTCATCCCTAATTCTTGACCTAAGTTTTTTCTAATATTCAGGTTCCAAATTCTCTCAGCCCACATAACATAAATGCAAAGTAATTATATGTGTAGCTTCAGGGCCATGAGTAGAGCATTTTTCATTCATAAACCTAAACCTAACTCTTCCTAGATTGAGAGATAGAAGTCCATGAACTTACCTGTTCAGCTTGGATCGTGTATGACAATGGAGGTACTTTCAAGGCAATGTGAGGACTTGTATAGCTTGCTTGAAGTTCAGGGATGCTTCTCCAATGCTTGGTGTGCTTTGAATCTTGCTGTATCAAGCTACAGAAGTCAACCTGCAAGAGAGAAAAATGAAAATGGCAAAACTGGTTAGAGGTGTTACAGTTCGTGTCAAATGCTTGGGATAGTTTGTATGGGTGGTAGGGAGTGTGTTTGAACTGGTTTTGGCCAAGGCGCACGAGTGGATTGAGTTGTGGACCTCAATCTGCAGCAGGTGCCCTGTTTTATGCAGCAAGGTGGTGTTTCTATGTTTGAGGAGGTATTGGAAGTGGTTGGCTCATGTTTTAGCTCAGGCTTGATGTTTGGAATGTGTTCAACAAGTTTACTTAGGCTTGTGTTGACAGGAATGTAATGTTGTGTTTCAAAATGCAAGTTTCTTCTCTCTTAAGCAAAGTTTGTCAACTTGGTTTCTAGGCTAACACAGGCCCCTCAAGTATGCTGCAAATGTTAGTCTTGATCAGTGGGATATGTCCATGCCTTTGTGCCTCAGAGATTTCCTTTGTACCTCTTGGATTTGTGTTTGACATAAAGTTCACCTTTTCAAAAATGGCTAAGTCACTTTTTCCAAATATGGCTTAATTCTTCATGTAATGACCAAATGCACAAAATAACATCTTGGCACAATGGATTGGCATTTAATTATTGAGTTTAAATGAGATTAGAGGCCTGTAACTAGCTTGCACATGCTGATTTCAAAAATGCACAAGTTATGAACATGTACATGGCTTATGAACAAAGTGACTTTTGCCCATATTGACAAATTCGATTCTCCCTAACCATAAGGGTGTTTGAGATGTTCTTGGATATTTTGGAAAGCTTGGAATGTGTAATTCAATCCATCTTTGTAATGCAAGTTGAAATTCCAAGTGGAAGCATGTGAAAAGTGGCCATGAAGTTAGGCAAAAATCCTGCCTAGAATAGGTCAAAATTTTTCCTAAGTTAGGAATGTTTTGCACCCTTGTTCCAAACATTGTAACTTTAGCTACAAGCTTCTTTTGAGGAAACTTTGTGAACCAAAGTTGTAGATTTTTCAATGGACTATAACTTTCATGTTTTGAGTTTTCCTTGAATCCAAATGTATCTTGATGAAAAGATGGGACAAAGTTAGGAAAAAATAAGGGAATTTCATAACTTAGAAAAATTCTAAGTTATTTCTTCATTTTAAATCCTAATTTGTGATTTTCTGATTTCTTGATGAACAAGTTTCATAATTTGACATGTTTTGATAAAAAATGAATCTTGACACTTGATTTTGACCAAAAAGTCAAAGTTTGACTTTTCAGTATATAGTCAAATTTGGCTCAGTTGACTGGAAAATTCATCTGTCAATCTTGTGTATTTGGGATCTTTTGAACTTGTTGAATGTGTCAAGACCATGTAATTGAGTCCTTGAGTCCATATGTGAGCTTGGTTTGCCATTGGCTAGGTCAAACAGTCAAAAATTGCCTTTGTGCAGTCAAAACCCTAAAAATGACCATTTTGCCCTTTTGGTGATCTGATCAATTTTCTTGTGGATTTGTGATCCAAACTTGATCAAATGGTCCATATGAGTTCATAATGTTGATGTGGGTCAAAAATCATGAGGTTTGACTGTAAATTGACCACAGTTGACTTTTTCCCCAATACAGCTGATTTTTAGGTCAATTGTCCAATTGACTGGGCAAAGATTGGAATCAAGGCTTGAAACTTGGTATGGATAAACTTGTGAGTCTAATATGAAGCATGAAAGTCACTTTGGGCCTTTTAGGTCAAAACATCTTTGTGCAAACTCAAACCCTAATTTGGGTCAACAGTGCAAGGAGGAGTCTTGAGCAGAGCAAACCCTAACTTGATCTTGAGCTCCAAGGGTCTTGTGGTGAGAAAATGTTGAAGAAATGGGAGGGAAATTTTGGGGTACAACAGTAGGCATTAGGGTAGGGCCCAAGCGAGCATAACTTTTATTTTCCCTACATTCTTTTCTCCTTTCTTTTGCATGCATTCCATGTACAACTTAGATATAGATTCTTACACACCCTTAGATTAGAACAACCAAACTGGATACCGTAGAGTACTACGGGCGTGTGGGGTGCTAATACCTTCCCCTCGCGTAACAGACTCCCTTACCTATATCTCTTGGTCGTTCAACCTTGATTTCACCCTTCTCAAGTTTATTCAATGTTTACCTTTCCCTTCTTGTGGGATAAAAAATGTTCGATGGCAACTTCATTGATTTCATTATCAGTTGATTGTTCAGCCGATTGTTTCAGTATGCAATGTTTTCAAGGATCTCGCGGGGTAAACAAGAAAATTTCAGAATTTGCAGCTTCGATTGAAGAAATCCGTATCCTTGAGTTTCCTTCTACGAGAGTCAAGCTCACCATATCAAGTGGGTTATAGCCGCTGACTCAAGTCGTTGAGTTTTGATATTTTGATGACATTGACTAGAGGAAAATAAATCCCCTTTGCCCCTTGCTAGACGTCTGATTTACCACAACCTGTATCACAAACCCTTGAGATCCTTGAAATGGTTAGTATGATATGCCATGTTATGATGTCATGATGTGTATGATTATGCTAAGAAATCACAGATATAACAAACACAAGCAAATCGCACAAAGACCTTAGGTTTAAGGCATCCATGGGTTTTAAGGTCATATTGTTGTACCACAAATTTTCCCTCTCATTTTTTTATAAGATCTTCTCTTACATGGGTGGTTACAAACACTTGCTTGAAAAAAAATAACAAATTTAGAAGTTGGCAAAGTGTCCTTCGATGGGGTGTACTTCGAAGGCATTGCAACACAATGTCATTCAATTGGAATCTGAACAAAGGCGTCTTCGATTGGCATTTTAACGTCACTTCGATTGGTCCAAACTGAAGGAAATCAAAGAGAGCAGAACAAAGTTTTCGAGCGGTCATCAAGATCCTTCGATTGGCCTGTTAACAAGGCCTTTCGATTGGCATCTACATAGTACCTTTCGATTGGCATTTTAACAATGCCTTTCAATTGGCATCTCCAAAATGCCTTTCAATTGGCATCTACGTAGCGCCCTTCGATTGGCATTCCAAAAGGTCCTTCGACTGGAACTTTAAAGGTCATGTGACTGGAACTTCAAATTTTCCCTCAATCAGATCAAAATGAAATGACCTTCGAATGGCATTTTAGTGCAGAGTTTGTCTTAATCTAAGATGCTCTGATCAGAGCTTAAACTCGTCACAAGGCCAAGGGATGGTAGAAGTTGTCTAATAGTGAATGTTCTGAATAGATTTGAATTGGACTTTGAGGCTGGGAAAGAAAACCATTCGAAGGAAGTAACATTGACTCATTCAAAGAACATGTAAAGGTCCATTCGAAGATGTATTTAGAAGGTCCATTTGAAGGGTGTATAAGAAGTCCGTTTGAAGAAGCGTTCAGAAGACCCATTCAAAGGGTGTGTGATACGGTGGGAGAACTGACTTGAGGGTTTTGCGTTTTATCGGAAATGTTGCAGTTAGCAAGAGTCGCCACCGACTTTTCTTTTATCCAAAAGGAAAGGTGAAAAAGCACAGGAAAGACCTTTGAGATTGTTTCTTGGGTTCGGGGGTAGATTATTAAAAGGGAAGGTATTATCACCCTTTTTATCCATGGTTTTCCATGGGCTCTTAGTTACTTGCTAGATCACTTGCTTTTGTTTGAAATTATGCTTTGTGTGGTTTTTGGAAGTATTTTGTAAAGAGGCCATTGTTCAGGAAATCTTTGTAATGATTCTTGTCCATAAGAATGTATACAAAGATGTTGATCTTTTGAAAATGTTTTCAATTTTGTAAGATGTTTTGAAAGTGTATGTGATTGTTTTGAAAATAACAAGGATGTTTATTTTGAAATGGAGCAACAGGACACAGTCATACGCTTTAATTCCCTAACTTATGCCTGGACTGGCCTTTCGGGTTTTAAGTCCACCGGGAAACCCTTTTTTGCCAAAGTCTCCCTTTCGGGTTTTCAACTTGCCGGGTGTACGGATTTTTGTTTTATCCCTAATTTTTGCCCGAACCTTTTTGGTTCGTCGAGATGCCCTTGTTTTGCCTAGGTATGTCAACCTAGCGGGTCTCTTATGCTTAGTATCTTTTGACTATGTCTGTGTCTGCTGGGTGCGGCAGGTCGTCACCATCCATGGTGGTCAAGATCATTTCCCCACCAGAGAAAATGTTTTTGATTATAAATGGTCCTTCATAGGTAGGAGTCCATTTGCCCCTAGGATCACCTTGTGGCAGTATGATGCATTTGATTACTAGATCCCCACCTTAATACACTTGGCGTCTGACCTTTTTGTTGAAAGCCTTGATCATTCGTTTTTGATACATTTGACCATGGCAAACAGCAGTAAGTCTTTTCTCATCAATCAAGTTCAGCTGATCAAGTTGAGTCTGGATCAAGTCGTCTTTGTTCATCCCTGCATCCTTCATAATCCTTAGAGAGGGGATCTAGACCTCGATAGGCAAGACATATTCCATGTCGTAAACCAGAGAATAGGGTGTTGCCCCGGTTGATGTGTGAGCCGTGGTACGATACCCGTGGGGAGCGAACGGTAACATCCCATTCCAGTCTTTGTATGTGACTGTCATTTTCTGTATGATCTTTTTAATGTTTTTATTTGCAGCTTCGACAACACCATTCATCTTCGGCCGATAGGGAGAAGAATTGTGATGTTGAATCTTGAATTGTTTGCACAAGGCGGTGATCATAGTGTTGTTGAGATTTTTACCATTGTCAGTGATGATCCTTTCTGGGATACCATATCGGCAAACAAGATTTTTCTTGATGAAACGGGCAACAACATTCTTAGTAGCGGAAGTGAAGGAAGCTGCCTCCACCCATTTTGTAAAATAGTCAATGGCCACTAAGACGAAGCGGTGTCCATTGGAGGTTGTCGGATTGATTTCCCCAATCATATCAATCCCCCACATAGCAAAGGGCCAAGGTGTCGTCAAGACATTCAGAGGAACCAGAGGTACGTGCACCTTGTCAGCATAAATCTGGCATTTATGGTAAGTCCGAGAGTGTTAATAGCAATCTGCTTCCATGGTAGACCAGTAATAGACTGCCCGTAGGATTTTCTTTGCCATCGTATGCCCATTGGAATGGGTACCAAAAATGCCTTCATGCAATTCAGCCATGATCCTTTCAGCTTCAACCTTATCTACGCACTGAAGTAGCACAGAGTTGTGATTGCCTTTATACAGGATGTCGTTACTAAGGAAGAACTTAGCAGAGAATCTTCTTAAGAACTTCTTATCATTGATTGAAGCTCCTTCTAGATATTCTTGATCCTCGAGATACTTCTTGACTTCGTGAAACCAAGGCTGGTCCACTATTTCTTCAATATTAATCTCGTGACAGTGCGATGGTTCCTCCATTCGCTCGATGGTGATTTGGGGAGCCTCATTGTCCCAATTAAGTTTAAACATAGATGACATTGTGGCTAGAGCGTCTGCTAGCTGATTTTCTTCTCGCGGGAAATGCTCGAAGGTGATCTTCTCAAAATGTGGTAGAAATGTCAAAACATGTTCTTTGTAAGGGATAAGGTTTGGGTGTTTGGTGTCCCATTCCCCTTTGATCTGGCTGATAACCAAAACTGAGTCTCCGAATACATCCAAGGATTTAATCCCCAAGTCTATGGCAGCTTTGAGACCGAAGATGCATGCTTCGTATTCTTCCATGTTGTTTGTACAATTGAAGCAAAGTCTGGCAGTAAAAGGAGTATGACACCCTTCCGGAGATATAAGTATAGCCCCAATGCCATTGCCGAGTGTATTAGAGGCTCCATCAAAGAATAGGGTCCATCGGGATCCTTGTTCAGGTTCGTCATATGGCCTGAATTCTTCACAGTTGTCTAATGTCATGATGTCTTCATCCGGAAATTCGAACTTCATGGACTGGTAGTCTTCTACAGCTTGGTGAGCAAGGTGATCAGCTAGTACACTGCCCTTTATAGCTTTCTGTGTAGTATGTTGTATGTCATATTTTGTCCGGATCATCTGCTATCTCACTATTCTCCCAGAAAGAGCAGGCTTCTCGAAGATGTATTTTATCGAATCCATTTTAGATATCAGCAAGGTAGCATGAGTCAGCATATACTGTCTTAGCCGGTGAGCAGCCCATGCCAGAGCGCAGTAAGTTTTCTCGAGCAGTGAATATCTGGTTTCATAGTCGGTAAAATTTTTGCTCATGTAGTAAATAGCATGCTCTTTTTGGCCAGACTTGTCATGCTGCCCCAATACACACCCCATTGAGTTTTCTAAAACAGTCAGATACATAATCAACGGTCTTCCCTCGACTGGTGGCATCAACACAGGAGGCTCTTGTAAGTATTCTTTGATTTTGTCAAAAGAAACTTGGCATTCATCATTCCATTTGACTACCTGATCTTGCTTCAACAATTTAAAGATTGGTTCACAAGTAGCTGTCAGATGAGAGATGAATCTGGCAATATAGTTCAAACGTCCCAAGAATCCTCTGACTTCCTTCTCGGTACGAGGAGCAGGCATCTCTTATATTGCTTTAACTTTGGTAGGATCGACCTCGATACCTTTGTTGCTGACGATAAAGCCTAGGAGTTTACCAGACCGTACCCCAAATGTGCATTTGTTTGGATTCAACCTTAGCTTGTACTTCTTCAGTCTCTCAAACAGTTTTTGTAAGTGATCAAGATTCTCTTCCTCTGTTTGAGATCTGGCTATCATATCGTCCACGTAGACCTCTATTTCGCGATGTATCATGTCGTGAAATAGAGCTATCATGGCACGCTGATAGGTTGCCCCAACGTTCTTTAGTCCGAATGGCATTACCTTATAGTAGAAAGTGCCCTACTGCATGACAAAGGTTGTTTTCTCCATGTCCTCAGGCGCCATTTTAATTTTGTTGTAACCTGAGAATCCGTCCATGAAGGAAAACACTTTGTGTTGTGTTGTATTTTCAACTAGGATATCAATGTGGGGGAGTGGAAAATCATCCTTAGGGCTTGCCCTATTCAAATCTCTGTAGTTCACACACATTCGCACCTTGCCGTCTTTTTTGGGCACGGGAACAACATTGGCAACCCATTAGGGATAAGAGGTGATAGCTAAGAATCCAACATTGAATTGCTTCATGACCTCTGCTTTATTCTTTTCTGATATATCAGGCCTCATGCGGCGAACCTTTTGCTTTACTGGCAGAAAATCCTCTCTTGTAGGCAGATGATGTACCACTATATCTTCATCAAGTCCTGGCATGTCCTCATATGAACAGGCAAAGATTTCGACATAGTCATGTAACAACTGAATCAGACGCTTCTTGATACTGGGTTCCATATTGGCACCCACCTTGACCTCTTTTTTATCTTCTTCAGTACCTAGGTTGATTGTATCCACGGGTTCCTCGTGAGGCTGGATGGTTCTCTCTTCTTGTTGTAGTAGTCTGGCAAGTTCTCCTGGTACCTCATAATCTTCCTCACCTTTGTCTTCGGCTTGGTAGATTAGATTCTCAGAGTCACAAAAGGCCATAGCAGTATCGTTATCCATGGCATCCCGAATGGATGTATACCTGCATTATGAGTGTGGGTGTGTGTAAGGGTATATCTATCTTTAAAATAAAGAAAAATATAAAAGAAAAACAATGAGCACAAAAGTTTTTATGCAAAAACGTCCATGATTCATTGATGTCATATGAAAAATGAGATAATAACCCTTACAAATGGACCATTGTGCCTCGGGTAAGACATAAGGTTTTAAGAGTGCGAATTGTTTGAATATTACAGATCCAACAAAATGTAAAGATAAATTACTAAGGGATAAAAGTGATCGGGATAAAGTCTCTAGCCTCCCAATTGTTGAGCCCTCCATTGACAGTCGGGAATATCCAGTCCTCTAAGTCATAACTATCTTCATCATATTCTATGGCGTTGACCTCGCGACTATTGATCTTCAGGGGTGGTCCTCCGGCACGAGCGCGACGTACAACCTTCTGGGCACCTGAAGTGAAACCCAGGCCAAACCTGTCAGACTTATATGGGATATATGGGAGTTGTCCCCAGATAGTGCACCCACCTTCTTCTACCACTTCCTTTGCATCCTTCAAAGATGACATCCTGAGTGGAGGCCTTGTGATCTTGGGAACAACCCTGGTTACTGCCACATCTTGTGGTACTTCTTCAAAATGTTAGAATGGAGTTTCAATGAATTCCCCATCTAATTCCACATATCTGAAGGAATTGAGATGGCTGATCATGTATTCTTCCTATCCATGAACGGTGATAATCTTCCCTTGAACTGGATACTTCAACATTTGGTGCAACGTAGAAGTAACAGCGCCAGCATTATGGATCCATGGTCGGCCTAGCATGTAAGAGTATGAAGGGTGGATGTCTATTACATAAAAAGTTGAATTGAAGGTTTGGGTTCCAACCTTTATGGGAATATCCACTTCCCCGTGCACCATCCTCTTCGAGCCGTCAAAAGCCCTTACCACTATGTTACTTGGCTTCAAAGTTAACCCCTCATAGTCAAGTCTATCAAGAGATTTTTTGGGTAGTACATTTAGAGATGAGCCAGTGTCTACCAAAACATACGCCAGAGTTGTGCCCCTATATTCCACTGAGACATGCAATGCCTCATTATGCTTCCTTCCCCTCGGTGTCAGATCAACATCTGAAAAACCTAAGCCATTATCCGCAGTTAGGCTGGCTACGCAGTCTTGAAATTGATCAAGAAATGTCTCTTGAGGTAGATGGGCGGTTTTTAAGAACTTCACCAAGGCTTTTGCATGTGCCTCAGAACATAGTAGTAATGCCAGCATGGATATCTTAGAGGGAGTTTTCCCCAGTTGTTCAACTACATCGTAGTCGCTTCTCTTTATAATTTTTAATATCTCCTCCATTTCCTTCTTGGAGGTTTCAGGATAGTCAATGACTGATTCTTCATCCAAACAGACTCAATCAGAACACCTTTTCCTCGAGTCTCGGTTAACTCGGCGGCAGGAGTGTCAGTAGGAATGATTACAGAGGTTGTAACGGCTTTGTCAATTGGAGTATTGTTGGAGATAAATGTAGGACCGGGAACAACTTTTAGGGGAGCAACAGTAGGAATGATTATGGCTCCAGAAACTGCTTTTGGGGGAGCAATTTCTGGAGAAAAGATCCTACCACTTCGGGTAATTTTTCTAGTTCCTGCAATATTACTGATGTCGGAGTTGACCTTCTCGGAGCTTGAATCTTCGGGACTGGTCCAGGCATTGTGATTATTAAAGGAGCTTTTTTCAGAACTGATGTAATTCTAACGGGTCTTTTGGTGGAGACCCTGGAAGAATTGGCGGAAATGGTAATGATAGAAACATCTTCAAAAAGGATAGGTGGAACAGGAGTCTTTTCGAACAAAATCTCTTTGTTATCTATTAGGCACTGAACGCTTATTTTCAACAAAGTACAGCCGGTTAGGGAGGACAAACAGAGATGGCAAACTTCACCACAGCCCAGGAACACACCGGCATTCAACAAATTCATTTTAATAGTCAGCAGTGGGGTCATGAGTTCATCAATTGAAGTAACAAATAATCCTTCTTCAATGGCATTGGTATTGTGGCCATGTCTAGGCATAGGGGCAGAAATGACATTCGGCTTTTCAGGTGCATCAAACTCAATTTCTTTTTCTTCAACGAGGTCTTGTATTTTTTTCTTTAAAGCCCAACAGTTATTAGTATCGTGACCAGGACTTTCATAGTGATATGCGCAATGGGCATTGGGATGATAATGAGGGGATGTTGTATTGGGGTTTTTCGGAGCTTCTTTCAAGGTCACCAAGTTGGATCTTAGTAGATGCAGTAATACTTGAGACGGGGTCATGTTGATTCTGGCGAACTGCCTGACTGACCTTTCTACCCTTGGTTGATTATTTCTTTGCTGATCAGACGCAGGTTTTAGGATCATAACAGCCCCCACCATTGGTCGGCGCTCAATCCTATCTTGGTTTCTCTGTGGGTATACGGCAGCCACCTCTTTCTTTCCGATAAATGGCTTCTTTATAGCTGTAGAAGAAGATGTGTCTTTCTGAATCTTTCCATTGTTTATACCGACTTCTATCCTCTCTCCAGTTAATATTAGTTCAATAAAACCTACAGATGAACTTCTGATTAAATGATTGAAGAAGGGACCAGACAAAGTACCCAAGAACATGTCCACCAATTCTCTCTCAGATAGAGGGGGTTGAACTCTTCCAGCCAAATCTCTGCATTTTTGTGCATAGTCCTTGAAACCTTCATTGGAAGCCATGGCCATACTTTGGAGTTTAGTACGGGTAGGCGCCAGATCAGCATTGTACTGATATTGTTTGTAAAAAGCTGCAGCAAGATCTTCCCAATTATGAATGTTGACTCTTTCTAGTTGGTAGAACCAGTCGAGTTTAGTTCTAGACAGACTGTCTTGGAAGAAGTGCACCCATAAGTCTTTATCAGCGGTATGGGGTTGGATTTTCCTCACATATGACCGGAGATGCATTTTAGGGCATGAAACTCCATCATATTTTGCGAATATAGGTGCTTTGAATTTCAGAGGGATTGCAATCCCCGACACCAAACCCAATTGCTCAAAGTCCAAGCCTGGCACTTTTTGGATTTCCATCGCGCTCAGCCGCTCCTCGAGATGTTTATACTTATCATCAGCTGGAGGGTATTGTTCTTCTGAGTAGTCCTCTTCTTCCTCTTCCTCTTCTGATTCTAACAGATAATTGTTTCCTTTCCTTTACCATCTTAGTTGTCTCTTTCACCGGATGTTGCTGCAAAGTCCAAGGTTCTTCTTATCTGCCCATGAAATCTCCTTCCCATATTTAAGACTCCGGTCACCTTCTTTGTTTTCTTTTTCCTCTCTTCAGCCAGCAAAGTCTTCAATTCTTCTTGTCCCTTAGCTAGGGTTAAAAGCAACTATTGAAAATGTGTATTCTGAGCTTGGAGATCCTTCACTGTTTGTTCAAGATCCATCTTACTGAAATAAACAGTAGAGAGATGAGTAGACTTATTGCAAAATACCTGCTTATGTTATGATAAATGGTATATGCATATGCAATGTTTTCAAGGATTTCAAAGATTCAAATTTTTTTTAGACCAAAAGGAAACACACATTATATTAATAAGATAAAGTTTGAGTACATCAATGCCCCTTGGGCAAAATAATACAAAAATTCTAAGATAGAAAAGTAATACGCATCCTCTTTGGTGCAATGTAGGCATTGAGAGTATGCTCCTCATGAAGTAGCCTAGTGAGTTCCAAAACCTTCTTCTCGCTTGCATAGAATTGGGCTTCGATAGTATCTCTCTCTCTCTCTCCTTTTAGTTGTATCCAATCCCTTTGTAAGTCTTCAAGAGATGTGGGCATGTCAGGATGTAGGATAGTGTATGTTACATCTCCCTCCATAACAGGCTCAATGGTTACTGGAAGGATAGAGGGGTAAGGCATCATAAGACTCTGAGCGCGAGTTCGTACCCATTTGAGGTAAGGCTCAAGAGGGATGGAATTATTATGCCCTAAAGTCTTACTATCCACCTTGTTCAACATCCTCCAAACTCGGATAAATCTATGGCGAAGACCTTGATTGTCGTTGTCGTAGTCGAATACCAAACCTTGAACCAGCATCTCATGCGGGCCATCCCTTTGGGCATAACCAAACTGTCTTAATGCTAAGCAAGGGTTGTAGGTGATTCCTCCCCTAATTCCAAGTAAAGGGACATTAGGAAATTCTCCACAATAGTCGATAATGATAACATTCTCTTTGGATCGGGAGCACCAATGAATGTCTGAATGTTTGAGCGTCATCAACCTTTGTGACCACCTTGAACCTTGCTCATTCTTTAATAAAGATTGGGGGAGATGAGAAATAAACCATCTTGCCAAGAGAGGAGTGCAAGACATAAGGACACCTCTTTTCCTCATTGTACGAGTGTGAAAAGAGTGTAGGATATCTCCTAGCAATGTAGGCACCGGGTTGCGGGACATGAAGATTTTGATGGTGTTGATATCTATGAGTTGGTCAGGATTTGGAAATAAAACCATCCCATAGATGAGGAGAGCCACAATTTCCTCAAAGGCTTGCAAGTCCAATGAATTCCAACAGCTTTGGGCTTTCTCAA
Source organism: Vicia faba (assembly GCA_948472305.1). Lineage (NCBI taxonomy): Eukaryota > Viridiplantae > Streptophyta > Magnoliopsida > Fabales > Fabaceae > Vicia > Vicia faba. The sequence continues at coordinate 175,164 of CATIWC010000363.1, forward strand.
ACAAGAACTTTGCTAGGAAACCTTTGAAACCACTCCTTGTTTCCCAATGAGTTGTGATATCGGATGAGTGCAAGTGTAGAGCTTGAGCAATCTCTTCTGGATTTAGATCTCTTTCCGTACCGTTGAAAGGTAGTTGACTGAGAATGGGAATCCTCAAGAGTTGGGAGAATTCTTCTAAAGTAGGCACAAGTTGATAGTCGGGAAAGGTGAAGCAATGGCGTAAAGGATCAAAGAATTGAAAGAGCACCTTCATCATGTCCTCATTTGTGTTAGAGGTGACCAAGTTGAGTAGGCGACTATGTCTTTCAGTGAATGGAGAGTTTTCAGGAATCCTTGAAGCTAGCTTCTTAAGTTGTGGAGGGATTCTCACAAGGTTGACTTGGATAGTTTTCGTGCGAAGTGAATCTGTATCCTATAAAACAAGAACAAAGATGAATCCAAAAATCCTTGAAATGGTTAGTAGATGTATATGATGTTCATGATGTTCATGATGTTATGTACAAGTATGCATTGGTTTGTTTAGTTGGCTCAAACCTGTCCTATTAATAGTAACCTGGTTCTAAGGAGCTCAATATCATTGGTTTGTTTCCTTGGTCATTGTTTCAGCTCAAGCCTCTTTAATGGCGACCGAAATATCCCAAGAAACCAAACCTCAATGAGTGTAGTATCGAGTATCTACCAACTTCGGACTGCACCAAAGCCGGTCATCTCACTACATCCTAAATGCCAAGTTGGTCAAGTAAAGGTTCTAAAAGTTCGTTAGTGCTTCATGACATCACTCAGCGGCCCCATATTCTCTTTGATTAACTCAAAGGCTACCGATACCTACAAATATGTCACACTAACGTAGCTATTGCTTAGACCATGTCGGTATACCCCGTACAGTTTCCATAATATATTGCTACTTACCTATAATGTATCCCAAATTCGGGTAGAGGATTCGAACCCAAACAAAGAACCATAATGTAAAGCATACAAGTCAAACAATGTAAGCAAATAAATGTGATATATCCTTAAGATAACCCCACTTTTAGAATTTTCCCCAGTAGAGTCGCCAGTTCTGTGATACGGTGGGAGAACTGACTTGAGTGTTTTGCGTTTTATCGCAAATGTTGCGGTTAGCACGAGTCTCCACCGACTTTTATTTTATCCAAAAGGAAAGGTGAAAAAGCACAGGAAAGACCTTTGATATTGTTTCTTGGGTTCGGGGGGTAGATTATGAAAAGGGAAGGTATTAGCACCCTTTTTATCCATGGTTTTCCATGGGCTCTTAGTTACTTGCTAGATCACTTGCTTTTGTTTGAAATTATGCTTTGTGTGGTTTTTGAAAGTATTTTGTAAAGAGGCCATTGTTTAGGAAATCTTTGTAATGATTCTTGTCCATAAGAATGTATACAAAGATGTTGATCTTTTGAAAATGTTTTCAATTTTGTAAGATATTTTGAAAGTGTATGTGATTGTTTTGAAAATAGAAAGGATGTTTATTTTGAAATGGAGCAAGTAATTAAGAGTAATCTACCTACTCAAATGTCTTTCTTATTCATTTTCTTTTCCTTTGACATTGTTGTCTTACCATTGATTTGGTAAGCAACCCTATCTTTGGATGTAAACGGGACGGGCGTGGGTCATCGTATAGCCATGATTAGCAATGTTGCAAGGTATCTTAGCATTATTTTTGAGGGACTAAGATCATTTTGTAAGGCAACTTATAATAGCGTCATCGAGGGACTATGATCTTGTATTTGCTTGTTTTTGCTAAGATACCTTACATGCGTAATATGGCCATTTTTGTAAGGCAACCAAGTGGATTTTACCCTAGCGGTGCTTGTGTGAAAGTGTGTCATTTTCATGCTTGTTTTTGTCTTGGATTAGGGTTTTCTATTTGATTGATTTTATTCTTTCCATACAAACCCTAATTACTAGCATATTATGTAAAAGCGATAAATTACGAAATGTAAAGTTACTACGCTATTACAACATTTGTGGGAGGGGGTATACAATTTATGAATGGGGATTGCAATAATATAAACCTAATTAATCTATTACAACCAAATTGAATTTGTACAAGAATTAGAATAAATAATATACAAGATGAAATAAATATGCAAGAATTATAAATGCAAAGAAAAAAGATTTTTGTTTGGTTTCTTAATGTGAAGGAGGTTTTGACCTAAAAAAAGTAATTAAATTAAATTAAACTTAAATTAAATAAATAAATTATTTAAGAAAAGATTTTAATTGAGAAAAGATTTTTTTGGATGAAACCCTAAATCTATTTTAGTTGATTAAAAGAAAATAAGTTTAAAGAAAAAGTATTTTTTGTATTTTTTATATTTTTATCTTGAAAATAACATATGGTGTCATGAAATATTTTGGTCTTTTTTATATTAAAAATAAGTGTATTTAAATAAATAATAACCTAGTTTTATTTTAATATTTACAAGGAATTTAATAAAAGTAAATAAAGTGTGATGAATAAAATAATTTTTATATAGAAAAAATATTTAAATTATGTCAAAATATAAATCTATTATTTTTATACATTTTATGATTTTTTGGTATTTTTAGAAAACATATTTAAAAGAAAAAGAAATAAATAAATAAATAAATAAAAATTGGGCCAAGGTAGTGTCACAAGTAAATAGGGTGTATGCTAGCAAAAACAAAAAAGGAATGCCAGGCCCAAAGGGCCCAGCGCCTGCAAACAAAAAATCAGAAAAAAGTCAAAAATGTGAAAAAGAGCAAAATGGTCTCGCTGGGGCTTGAACCCAGGACCATAGGGTGAGCAGGCGCGTGTTTTAACACTGGGGTGGATATACATTCGTTTATATAAGTGAAACCATAAATATATAAGGCAAATTGCTTTCTGGAGGCAACTTCATCTTCAACCTTGAACCATGGTCGGACCACCTGTATCTTCCTCATTTCTCCACAAAAATGGAAACACCAAACATGAAAGTTATGGTGTTTCTTCCCACGAATTCAAACATATAACTTATGTAAACAAAATGTCAAAAATAAAAACTAATTTTGCTGGCCCTAAATTGAAACCTAATTTTCTCAGAAATTTCAAATCCAAAATTCTCTATACACAATCAATATAAATAGAAACTATGAACATGGTTAGCTTTAGAGCAAGGATATCTACATTTTGTTTTCATAAATTAGGATCAAATGATGCTTGTATGAAGAGATAGAAGTTTGAATTTTTACCTCTTGCAGCTGGAGTCGTGAATGGAGTTTGAGTGACTTTTGAGATGGCCTGAGGATCTATTTAGCTTGCCATGACCTCCTTGAATGTATCCCAACTCTTACTGTGCCTTGAATGTCCCTGAATCTCTCTACTCAAGTCAACCTGCAAGCTTGGTTTTTGAAAATGGTGGATAGTGATGGAGGAGTTACAGTGAGGAAGCAAGGGTGTGGATTTCTTTGATATGATGTTTAGAAGGTGTTTGAGTGATTAGTTTTCAAAATGCACGAGTGGAAATGAAGATCATGAGTTTTGGTTCAGAACTGTATGTTAATGGTGCTCTTGAACAGGTTTTTGGTTTTTGAATGTTTGAGGCAGTTTCAGGGCAACATAATTCGTGTGTCCACTTGAAAATAGTGTGTCTACTTATAAGCAAGAGGTTTCAAGACTTGTATCAACTCAGATTTCCAAAACTCACATGTTTTGCTTGGTTACTTGTTTTTGAAGCAAAGCTAGCAAGCATGGTTTCAAGGTGAAGTACAAAGCTTGTAGGGGGGCTGAGACCTTTAAACACACTTTCTCTGATTGTGTAGAGTGTGTTTGTGCAGAAAGAACCAATGCAAGGCTCAATGCAAGCTGACTTTGCATAAAGCTTACTTTTCTAAAATGGCAATGTTGCCTTTCTTCTCAAAATGGAATTAACTTTGTACAATCCATTGAATGCTTGGATTAAAGCTTCCACCAGCTGTGAAAACATTAAATTATGGAGTGAAAGTCAAGTTAGAAGCCTGCAAAGTGGGATTTGTACAACATGCTTGAGGATTGGATCCAATGTTCTTCACAAAATGGCTTGTAATCCAAGTGATAAAACACCAACTTCATCTCTTTGATTCTCCTTACTCAAGAATGATCTCAAGGAGTTCTTGGACATTTTGGAAAGCTTGCAATGTGATATACAACTCATATTTGAATTTATTTTGAATATTCCATTTGGAACTATGTGAATAATTGCCATGAAGTTAGGTCAAAAATCTGCCTAACTAGGGCAAAATTTCACTAAGTCATGTTTAATTCATGAGCATGTATTCACAAAATTATAACTTGAGAACCAAGCATTTTTAGGAGAAGTTGTGTGAAGAAAAGTTTTATATTTCATGGAGATCTACAACTTTCAGGTTGGAAGTTTCCCTTGAATCATTTTGCATCATAATGAAAACTTGGCTCAAAGTTGTGAAAAAATAAGAAATTTTCTATACTTAGAAAAATTTCTAAGTTAAAAAATTTCAACTTTTCAAAATGAAATCTTGAATTCTTGATTTCTTGGTGAACAAGTTTCATGTTTTGACATGTTTTGATGAATTGTGATCTTTGGCATTTGAATTTGACCAAAAAGTCAAAGTTTGACTTTTCAGTATACAGTTGACTTTTGATCAGTTGACTGAAAAATTCATTTGTCAATCCAATGGACTTGTAGTGTTTTAAACCATGTAATTAGGTCAAAGTGATGCAATTGGACTCTTGAGATCATGTCTTAACCCAACTAATCATTTGCTAGGTCAAAAACTAGAAATTGCCCTTTCCTAGTCAAAACCCTAATTTTGACCATTTTTCCCTTTTGATGATTTGATCAAATTTCTTGAGAAGTTGTGGTCCAAACTTGATCAAATGACACATATGGGTTTAGAGTATTGATGTGGATCACAAATTATTAAGTTTGGCTGTAAATTGGCTATGGTTGACTTTTTCCCCAATACAACTGATTTTTAGGTCAACTGTTCAATTGACTGATCAAAAGTGTGATCCAAGGCTTGAAACTTGACATGAGTGATATCGGGGGTCCATAATGATCCATGAAAGTCATATGCGGCATTGGAAGTTCAAAAATCCTTGTGCAATCTCAAACCCTAATTTTTAGTCATCAGTGCTTGAGGAAGTGTCTTGAGCTAATTAAACCCTAGTGTAGTCTTGAGCCCAAGGAGATCTTTTGAGCAAATTCTTGATAGGTGAGAGGGAAAATTTTGGGGTACAACAGGGTGGATAAGAAGTCCATTTGAAGATGTATTCAGAAGGTCCATTCGAAGGGTGCATAAGAAGTCCATTCGAATATGCATTGAAAAGGCCCATTCGAAGGGTGCATAAGAAGTCCATTCGAAGGAGGCAACTCACAGGCCAATCGAAGAGAAATGTTGGAGGATGTTCGAAGGAGTCAAGTGTTCAGGTTCATCCAAGATTTCCAAAGAGACATGAAAGTTTCAAAAAGGAATGCTTTTAATTTGTCTGATTCTTGTCTCGTGGCTATAAGGGCCTGTTTAAATGGTTGTCTCTTACCTTTACTATATGCCTGCATACTCCTATAAATACAAGAGCAAGGACACAGTACCAGGGGTGAACGAAAGAGAGGACATAAGAGGAAGCCCACGCATACCCATTACACACGAAGAGATTACACACATACACATCAAAATTCTCATAAGCAATCCCAATCGAAGGAACTTTCAGCAACGTTCCAATTCACTCCTTGAAGTCTGCAGGGAGCATTCCCTAACACTAGCCAACCAATGCCCAGAAATTCCAAATCGAAGCCTCCCATCGCTGGTAAACTTACAAATTCATGTTTATGATTTCATAAATGTATTAATGTTTATTCACTGTTTGATTCACGCTCAAGATATCATGTAACTCTGTTTGATTCGTATTCAGAGCTAAGGGCATGGGTTCAACTCCAGGTCCACATTTTGTTTTCCTTTTCCTCCCATGCCCATACTGCAGACCAGGCCTAAATAAACCAATGCACGCAGGATCGAAGGACCTGGGTTCGACACCCAGATCAATTTTTTTTTTAATATTTGTCTTGCAGGTCTAGAATTGAGAATAACTCCCTCCCCTGGATCGAAGAAGACATCTTCCTCCCTTGGGTCGAAAGACCATTATCTCTCCCTGGGTTGAAGGACAAACATTCTCCCTTGGGTCAAAGGCTACCTTTTTTCCCTAGGTCGAAAGATGCCTTCCTCGGGATCGAAGGCAGCCTTTTTATCTGAATCGAAGCCACGATTCCCCCAGCATCGAAGGGTCCGCACTCCTTCATATTTTATTTTTCTTCTTTTTTTTTATTTCCTTATTGATCCTTTTTTTTACTTTGACATTAAATCAAAAAAACCACAAAAACATTAGGCTAGTTTTTTCTATTAAATTAATATTGTTAATTAATAATTTAGTTATCTTAATATTTTCTCAAAACTAAAATCAAGGAGATTTAGACCATTTTCCAAAAATAAAATAAAACAACAAAAAAATTTATTCTTAGGATTATTAGACGTTATTTTAAAATTTGCGCGCTTTATTTTATTGTAACTGCTCATAGTTGTAATAGCTTTAGATTAAAATTTTGCACTCTTAGTTTCTTGCATTTTTTATGTAACTGTCACAAAGTGCTGTAATAGTTTAGGGTTTATGCTTCTGCTTTTTATTTTCCATACTTTACATTTCCTGCTATATTATTGTTAGTAAATAGGCATGTATGGAAAGACTGTAAATTAAAACATTAGCTAACTTAATAAAAAGACAAAAATAACTGAATCTCCACACATACGCACATATGCACCTCTAGGGTATCCCCACTTCGGTTGCCTTTCGAAAAAACAGTCACGTCCCTCGAGAATGGGGACGCTTTAGCAAAGATCCACAAAAATTAAAAAGATCATAGTCCCTCGATGAGCCTACGGTGTTTCCTTTCGGTAAATGATCTCATCCCTTAAACGAAATTGCTGAAGCGTCTTCATATGTTGCCTTTACGACTGTAAAACATCCCTTCGATTGTCCCTCAACATCCAATGATAAGGCTACCTACTCACTAATAGTAGGATAGCATTGACTAAAGGAAAATAGGGAAATAACTACCCTTTTCGAGTAATAAAGTAGATAGCTGTTAGAAGTTTGCTCAAACATTTTGCACTTACACAGAAAACTGCTTTTCAAAAACAAGTTTCAAAAACATTTGCTTTGTTAACACTCTTGGGGACTGATACAAGAGTTAAAATGCAAAGCAAATCGCCATACTAAGGCGTTTTTCAAAACATTTTCAAACACACAAAGCACAAAGGTATTTTAAAATGAGCAAACCTCTAAGAGTTCGTGGAAAACCACAGATGGAAAGGGTGCTAACACCTTCCCTTTCCATAATCTACCCCCCTTACTCAGAAAACTCTCGAAAAGGTCTTTTTATGTTCTTTTCACCCTTTCCTTTGTTGGATAAAAGAAAAGACGGTGGCGAATCTTACTTATCGCACATTTGCAAACAAAAAATGCAAAAACCAGTATATAACAGTCGGTTCTATCACCGTATCATAGAACTGGTGACTCTGCTGGGGATAATAAAAAAAGTGGGGTTTACCTTAGAGTTAGTTCATTATTTAACTGCTTTTTTCGCTTTGTTTGCTTTGCCCTTGGAGGGTTGTTTGGGTTGTTTCTATAGATCCTACACCCAGATCTAGGGAACACTTTTAGGTAAACAACAATATATTGTGGAGACTGTACGGTGTAGACCGATATGGTTGAAGCGATGGTTATGTTGGTGTGACACTTTGGTTGGTACCGGTATCCCTTGTGTTGAATCGAGGAGAATACGGGGCCACTGTGTGGTGTCATGAAGAACTAACGGACCTTAGAACCTTAGTTGAACAAACTTGGCCATTAGAAAGTAGTGAGATAGCCGGTCTCAGTGTAAAGCTGGGAATTTCTTGATACTCGATACTACACTCATTGAGATCAAACTTTCAGGATGTTTCAACCGCAAGAAAAGATTGCTAAGCTGAGATAATACCGATAAAGGAAGATCAATGATATTGAGACTCCTTAGAACCCAGTTACTATTTCTAAGACAGGTTGAGCCAACTAAACTTCAAGAGGGTACTTGCCTATGGAATCCATGCAAGCCTAAACCTAAGGCTATTTGTGTGACTTGTTTGCCTTCATTGTCTAACAACTTGAATTGTTTGCAGGGTTATGTTTGTCACCTTACATTTTTGCTTAACGCATAGCATACGCATCATAGCATCATGCCACATCATTTCCTTAACCATTTCAAGGATCTCAAGGGTTTGTGATGCAGGTTATGATAAATCAGACGTCTAGCAAGGGGCAAGGGGATTTATTTTCCTTTAGCCAATGTCGTCAAAAGATTAAAACTCAACGACTTGAGTCAGAGGCTATGACGCACATGATATGGTGAGCTTGATTCTCGTAGAAGGATGTCCAATAATACGGAGTTCTTCAAAGCTACAAATTTCAACTGCTGACATCTTCTTGTTTACCCCGCGAGTCCTTGAAAACATTGCATACGCATATTATACATGTTATTGCATAAACAGGTTTAAAAGAAGGGCCCTCATCTTATTCGTTGTTTATTTCAGCAAGAAGAAATGGCTCTTGAACAAACAATCAAAGACCTTCAGGCTTAAAATGATCAGTTCCAACAAATGTTCCTGACTCTGACCCAGGGGCAAGAAGACCTGAAAGCTTTGATCATCAAAAAGAAGGCTAAGAAGGCAAAGAAACATGTTCGTGTTTTGAGTGTGGGAAGAAGAAGACCAGCTAACCGAGCTCTAGACTCTGCAACCCCATCAAAGAGAGGGGATAATCAAGAGGAAGATGATGAGGAATCAGAAGAAGAAGACAACAATCCAGCGTCTGAAGAAGATGAACCTAACTACTCTGAGGAGCAATATCCTCATGCTGAAGATAAATACAAACGAATGGAGGTTTGGCTCAATGCCATGGAGATCCAAAGGGTGTCCGGTCTGGATTTTGAAGAATTAGGTTTGGTTCCAGGGGTGGTCATGCCACTTAAGTTCAAGGTCCCCATCTTCGCAAAATATGACGGTGTTTCTTGTCCCAAGCTTCACTTGAGGTCATATGTCAGAAAGATCCAGCCTCACACTGCTGACCGGAAGTTATGGGTCCATTTCTTCCAAGAAAGTTTAGCTGGAACTCAACTGGATTGGTTCTATCAACTAGAAGGAACTGACATCCATACCTGGGAAGACTTGGTTGCTTCTTTCTACAAGCAGTACCAATACAACACCGACCTAGCACCAACTCAAGTGCAACTGCAGAATATGTCCATGAGCTCAAGAGAAGTGTTCAAGGAATATGCATAAAAATGGAGGGATCTAGCTGGCAGCGTACAACCTCCTTTGAATGATCGTGAAATGGTAGACATGTTCATGGGCACTCTGACAGGCCCATTCTTCAATTTGCTGATTGGGAGTTCCTCATCCGGGTTCACAGAAATGGTTCTGACTGGAGAAAGGATCGAAAGTGGTATCAAGAGTGGGAAGATCCCGATGGATACATCTTCTAATGTTGAGAAAAGTCATTTGCTAGTAAGAGGGAAGTCAATGTTGTGTATGGCCAGAAGGGTCACAATAAGGCCAACTACCACAATCAATCTGTGGGGGCAATACTGGTCTCTAACTCTACACCTATGTAACGACACCAGCAGGGGAATCAGCATAAAGAGGTCACGCCTAAGAGACAGTTCACCAAAATCAACGTCACTAGCTCAAGCATTACAACACATGTTGAAGGTAGGGTTGATTATGTTGAAGGCTCCTATGCAAAATCCCAATACTTCTGCTCTTAGTTATCACCCCGACGGAAGATATGCAGACCATTCTGATAGTCCTAGACATGATACAAACGGCTGCTAGGCTCTGAAGAACAAAACTCAAGATATGATTGACGCCAAAGAAATTGAATTCAACCCTCCAGAGACTCACAAAGTGATCACTTCTCCTAGACCAAATCATTGAGGACATCCAGTTCATTTTTATTTTTCATTTGTAATTTCATTTGTTGTTCAAACAATTACTGTTATGCCAAACTTTGGTTTTCCCATTAACGCATCGCATATGTGTGTCTTGAATGATTTCATTATCATTTTATTTAAACTGTTTTCTTGCTTCCTTTACGTGATATTCAACTCTCGATCAAAAAGTTATAGGCCTTTAGAGGGAGGATGACGAAAACGATACCACAATCCATACAGTGTGCTTTTGAACAGACCTTGCTGACGATGTACATGTGTTATTTCAAATCCTAAACAGTGGAGTTAAAAGGAAGATAATGCCTAGTCAACCCATTTGAGCCAAAGAAGTGGGAGTTTTTCTTTTCACACAAATTAAAACCCTTAATCATAACCTGGGGCAGGGTAGTTTCTCAGTTAATTCAGATGTGCATTCAGTTGCAATCTTCCGCTTCGTACACAATTAATGGCATCAAAGACGTCCTCCCAAATCAAAAGATGGTGATGGTTCCGCGTAATCATCAAGACAGGAAGTCATTATCTCTCAAAATAAAATCCCATTAAGTCAAAACCTATGAAGGAGACTTAAGAAGAAAATTGGGGCATCCCGCTGACTGTAATCACAAAAAGAAACAGTTCATGCAAAAGACAGGGATTACAAAATCAAATAAAGAAATAGGTTACTACAAATCCTCAACAAAAAAAGATTACAAAAATGAATGCTTATTCAAAATAAACTGTCAGTATCTGAACCATCACCGGAACATCAAGGACAAGATGCCAGTCTCAATTGGGATTCAAAATGCACAATTAATTGAGCATAGGACTGAAGAACATCACGAAGAACGGGTGGGTACAAATAAAATTTGAGCCTTTATCCTTTGTTTCTTGAAATGTGAACCAGGCCACGCTACAACCCTTAAAAGTCCTAACTTAAGCATAGGTTAGTTCGGAAGCATACTGTTACAAAAGGTATCCTGACTCCTGTGGGACTTTCTATAAATCTTGAGTTGACATCACACTTTTACAAAATTTGTTTTACTAAAAAAATGAATTTTCAAAAACTTCAAGACAAGCATAAACTTTGCATTATTTGAATGTCGGTGTATGCATATAGTTATCTGTTCGACAACAGATAAATTCACATGACAAATATCCAATGAACAAAAACTTTCTCAATGAAAAGTTTCACCTCAAGTAGAAAAACACTTCCTACCAAGGGGCACAACATGATCATTGTTCATCATCTGGGGCAGTCAAGTCAAGATTCAAGGAATCTCTCCAAATTGCCAAACAACCAGGGACAGATCTCCATCTGAATCACTTGGGGAATTAGACATGAATTCTGATAATGAATCACGTACAATCAAGAAAAATCAATGTTCCTCAACGGATTTCTTCTTAAAACAAGAAAACAAGAATTCCCAACGGAAACATTCTGAATATTCCAGATTATCTTCTAGCAACAGTTCAGGTACGATCCAGAGATGGATATCATCCTGATACTTATTCCAGATTATCTTCCAAGTACAGTGCATATACGATCTAGAGACGGATGTCATTATGGCACTTACTCCAGATTCTCACGTAGAAACGGTTCAGGTACGATCCAAATATCATCCTGATACTTATTCAGATTCTCTTCTAGAAATAGTTCAGGTACGATCCAAAGACGGATATCATCCTGATACTTATTCAGATTATCTTCTAGAAACGGTTCAGGTACGATCCAAAGACGGATATCATCCTGATACTTATTCAGATTCTCTTTTAGAAATAGTTCAGGTACGATCCAAAGACGGATATCATCCTGATACTTATTCAGATTCTCTTCTAGGAATGGTTTAGGTACGATCCAAAGACGAATATTATCCTGATACTTATTCAGATTCCCTTCTAGAAACAGTTCAGGTACGATCCAGAGACGGATATTATCCTGATACTTATAAAGATTCCCTTCTAGAAACAGTTCATGTATGATCCGAAGACGGATATTATCCTGATACTTATTCAGATTCCCTTCTAGAAATAGTTCAGTACACTGCAGATACGATCCAGATACGGATGTCATTCTGACACTCATTCAACACATGTTTCAAGTACAGTTCAGATACGATCCAGAGACGGATTTCATTCTGACACTCATTCAACCCATGTTTCAAGTACAGTGCAGATATGATCCAGAGATGGATGTCATTCTAACACTCATTCAACACATGTTTTAAGTACAGTGCAGATAGGATCAAAATACGGGTGTCATTCTGACACTCATTCAATACATGTTCAAGTAAAATCACGACATAGATCCATCCACAAAATCTCCAGCAGGTACATGGGCAGAAATATCCTAATGCAAGGCCATTACTGTATCCTCAACATACAATCCCGTTACACCTATATTCCCCATAGAGCAGAAACAACCAGAGTTTTACCCTCTTCATCCCCAAGCAGGAATTATCTCCTCCAGCAGATAGTTGAAATCTGTGTTCCCCAACCGAGATTTATAACCTTAAACATTTTATAAAACCTCCTCCCAGCTAGAGTTTATTTCTCAGACTGCAAAATTTCATTCCCCAACAGAGTTTATTTCTCTACATCGGCAGAATCTTCCAACAAGCATCTCTCTCCACAGAGTTATTCTCGAGCAAAATCAATTCTCAAGCAGAATCAATCCCCAGTAGAATATCCTCAAACAGAAAGAGGAAACCCCCGGTAAATCATATCCATTCACCATCCCCAACAGAAATTAAGGATTCAGCTTCCCAATACTCTCCAGCAGCAGTCCGAGATTTATTTTCCCGAACTAAAATATCATAATAATATCCCATATGCATACATCATGGCATGTGCATACACATCGCATACAACCTAATATCATTTATTTTGAGAACATCATCACAATGCATTTCATACATCATGACATTGCATGTGACTAACTCTTTACCTTTTTCAGGGACAAGATCAAATCAACAAACACAGTTGACTACTTATATGAACTGGTAGTCCTCTCAAAGACTACGTCTAATGAAGGGCTGTTTCAGCAGTTTCCTCAAAAAGATGCCTCACAAGACCTTCTCTGGTTCAGTCAGATCGACACTAAGATCTCTCTGATTCTTATTCCAGTTGAAGATATTCCAAGACTTTTGTCTGGTTCAGTTAAATCGATCCTAAGTTTTTTCTGATTCTTATCCAATCAAAGTTAGTCCAAGATCTTATCTAGTTCAGTCAGATCGACACTAAGATCTCTCTGATTCTTATTCCAGTTAAAGATATTCTAAGACTTTCGCCTGGTTCAGTTAAATCGATCCTAAGATTTTTATGATTCTTATCCAGTCAAAATTAATCCAAGACCTTCTCTGGTTCAGTCAGATCGACACTAAGATCTCTCTGATTCTTATTCCAGTTGAAGATATTCTAAGACTTTTGTCTGGTTCAGTTAAACTGATCCTAAGATTTTTCTGATTCTTATCCAGTCAGAGATAAACCAAGTCCTCTGCTGGTTCAGTTTGAGTCAACCATTGATTTGTTACTGATTCTTTTCCGGTAGACCTTTACTGGTTCAGTTAAATCAATCCTAAGATTTTTCTTATTCTTATCCAGTTAAAGTTAATTCAAGACCTCCGCTGGTTCAGTTCGAATCGACCATGGATTAGTTGCTGATTTCTTAACAGTTTAATCTCATTTCCCCAGTAAGTCACTGTGAAGTCTGGATCCTGGCCAAATAGCAGTCCACTTTCGTCTCTTCAGTCAAGAGATGGCTCCCCAATAGAGTAACGAACAACTGAAGCTCCTAAACTCTATTTCCCAAGACAAAGATCAACATTCCTCAGCAGAGTCCTGCTCAACAACAGGAATAGGGATTCCCCCAAAGGAATATCTCATGAAATCAACAGTCTTCTGGATGGAATCTTTAAGCCCATCTTTGACGACTCTCTGTCATGTTCTGTGAATGGCATCTTTAAGCCCATCTTCAACGGTCTTTTGTCATCTTTTCCAAATGGCATATGTAAGCCCATTCCCGATATTATTCACCAAAAATATCACTCAGACGAGTGCAAATTTCGGGGCACTCTAGTGTTCAATCATCTTCCACCCTCAGATCATGAAAGGCCGACAAGCCAATCTACATCTTCAGGTTTAAGAAGATTGAACAGGGGCAACTGTTGTACCCCAAATTTTCCCTCTCATTTTTTTACAAGATCTTCTCTTACATGGGTTGTTACAAACACTTGCTTGAAGAAAAATAAAAAATTTTGAAGTTGGTCAAAGTGTCCTTCAATGGGGTGTACTTTGAAGGCATGGCAACACAATGTCATTCGATTGGCATCTGAACAAAGGCGTCTTTGATTTTCATTTTAACGTCACTTTGATTGGTCCAAACTGAAGGAAATCGAAGAGAGCGGAACAAAGTTTTCGAGCGGTCAACAAGATCCTTCGATTGGCCTGTTAACAAGGCCTTTCGATTGGCATCTACATAGTACCTTTAGATTTTCATTTTAACAATGCCTTTTAATTGGCATCTCCAAAATGCCTTTCGATTGGCATCTACATAGCGTGCTTCAATTGGCATTCCAAAAGGTCCTTCGACTGGAACTTCAAAGGTCCTTCGACTGGAACTTCAGAGTTTCCCTCAATCAGAATATCAGAATGAAATGACCTTCGAATGAAATTTCAGTGCAGAGTTTGTCTTAATCTAAGATGCTCTGATCAGAGCTTAGACTCATCACAAGGCCAAGGGCTGGTCGAAGTTTTCTAATAGTGAATGTTCTGAATAGATTCGAATTGGACTTTGAGGTTGGAAAAGAAAACCATTCGAAGGAATTAACATTGACTCATTCGAAGAACATGTAAAGATCCATTCGGAGATGTATTCAGAAGGTCCATCTGAAGGGTGTATAAAGAGTCCGTTTGAAGAAGCGTTCAGAAGATCCATTCGAAGGGTGCATAAGAAGTACATTCGAAGATGTATTCAGAAGGTCCATTCGAAGGGTGCATAAGAAAGTCCATTTGAAGATGCATTTAAAAGGCCCATTCGAAGGAGGCAACTCACAGGCCAATCAAAGAGAAATGTTAGAGGGTGTTCGAAGGAGTCAAGTGTCCAGGTTCATCCAAGATTTCCAAAGAGACATGAATGTTTCAAAAAGGAATGCTTTTAATTTGCCTGATTCTTGTCTTGTGGCTTTAAGGGCCTGTTTAAATGGATGTCTCTTACCTTTACTATGCGCCAACACACTCCTATTAATACAAGAGCTATGACACAGTACCAAGGGCGAACAAAAGAGAGGACATAAGAGGAAGCCGACGCATACCCATTGCACACGAAGAGATTACACATATACACATCAAAATTCTCATAAGCAATCCCAATCGAAGGATCTTTCAACAACGTTCCTAATTAGTCCTTGAAGTCCACAGGGAGCGTTCCTAAACACTAGCCAACAAACGCCTAGAAATGCCAAATCGAAGCCTCACATCGCTGGTAAACTTACAAATTCATGTCTATGATTTCATAAATGTATTCATGTTTGTTCACTATCTGATTCACGCTCATGATATCATGTAACTCTGTTCAATTCGTATTCAGAGCTAAGGGCATGGGTTCAACTCCAGGTCCACATTTTGTTTTCCTTTTCCTCCCACGCCCATCTTGCAGATTTGGCCTAAATAAACCAATGCACGCAGGATCGAAGGACTTGGGTTCGACAACCAAGTCTTTTTTTTTGTTGCTAATATTTGTCTTGCAGGTCTAGAATTGAGAATAACTTCCCACCCTGGATCGAAGAAGACATCTTCCTCCCCTGAGTTGAAAGACCATTATCTCTCCCTGGGTCGAAGGACAAACATTCTCCCTTGGATCGAAGGCTACCTTTTTCCCCTGGGTCGAAAGCCTCCTTCCTCGGGATTGAAGGAAACCTTTTTATCTGAATCGAAGCCCCGATTCCCCCGGGGTCGAAGGGTACCCACTCCTTCATATTTTATTTTTGTTCTTTTTTTGTTATTTCTTTATTGATCCTTTTTTTTACTTTGACATTAAATCAAAAAAACCACAAAAACATTAGGCTAGTTTTTTCTATTAAATTAATTTTGTTAATTAATCATTTAATTATCTTAATATTTCTTCAAAACTAAAATCAAGGAGATTTAGACCATTTTCCCAAAATAAAATAAAACAACAAAAAAATTTATTATTAGGATTATTAGACGTTATTTTCAAATTCGCGCACGTTTATTTTATTGTAACTGCTTACAGGTGTAATAGCTTTAGATTTAAAATTCCGCACTCTTAGTTTCTTGCATTTTTTTATGTAATTATCCCAAAGCGCTGTAATAGTTTAGGGTTTATGTTTCTGCTTTTTATTTTCCGTACTTTACATTTCCTGCTATATTACTGTTAGTAAATAGGCATGTATGGAAAGACTATAAATTAAAATGTTAGCTAAGTTAATAAAAAGACAAAAATAACTAAATCTTAAAACATATGCACATATGCACCTCTAGGGTATCCCCGCTTCGGTTGCATTTCAGAAAAACAGTCACGTCCCTCGAGAATGGGGACGCTTTAGCAAAGATCCGCAAAAATCAAAAAGATTATAATCCATTGATGATCCTACGGTGTTGCCTTTTGGTAAATGGTCTCGTCCCTTAAACGAAATTGCTGAAGCGTCTCCATATGTTGCCTTTACGACTATAAAACGTCCTTTCGATTGTCCCTCAACATCCAACGATAAGGCTAACTACTCACTAATAGTAGGATTACATTGTCTAAAGGAAAAGAGGAAAAGAACGGCCTTTTTCGAGTAATAAAGTAGATAGCTGTTAGAAGTTTTCTCAAACATTTTGCACTTACACAGAAAACTAATTTTCAAAAACAAGTTTCAAAAACATTTGCTTTGTTAACACTCTTGAGGACTGATACAAGAGTTAAAACGCAAAGCAAATCGCCGTACTAATGCATTTTTTCAAAAAAATTTCAAACACACAAAGCACAAAGGTATTTTAAAATGAGAAAACCTCTAAGGGTCCGTGGAAAACCACGGATGGAAAGGGTTCTAACACCTTCCTTTTCCATAATCTACCCCCCTTACTCAAAACTCTCGAAAAGTTCTTTTTCTGTTCTTTTCACCCTTTCCTTTGTTGGATAAAAGAAAAGATGGTGGTGACTCTTGCTTACCGCATATTTGCAAACAAAAATTGCAAAAACCAGTATATAACAGTTGATTCTGCCACCATATCACACATACCCTCTTGAAGTTGGACTGGTTCAACCTGTTCTATAAATAGTAATCGGCTTCTAAGGGATCTCAATATCATTGGCCTTTCCCATAAGCTTCGTTCGATACGCGAATAACTTACAACCAAAGAAAACTCAGGAGTCAAGTCTCAATTAGTGTAACATCGAGTATCTGTCGACTTTTGGAATACACCAAAGACGGCCATCTCACTATGTCCTAATGGCCATGTTGTTCATTTAAAGATTCTAAGGTCAGTTGACGCTTCATGACACCACGCAGCGGCCCCGTATTATCCTTGATTAACTAAAGGGCTACTGATACCAACCAAAGTGTCGCATCAATATAGTCGTCTCTTCAACCGTGTTGGTATACCCCGCACATTTTCCACGATCTATTTCTACTTATCTAAAAGGTTTCCCCAAATTCGGGTGTAGGATCTATAGTAACCCAAGCAGATACCCTTAAAAGTAAAGCAAACAAATAAGCAAACAATTTAGAAATGATCTAGACCCTAAGGTAAACCCCACTTTTATTATTCCCCAGCAGAGTTGCCAGTTCTGTGATACGGTGTAAGAACCGACTGTTATACTGGTTTGCATTTTTTGTTCGCAAATGTCGCGGTAAGCAAGATTCGCCACCGAATTTTCTTTTATCCAACAAAGGAAAGGGTGAAAAGAACAGAAAAAGACTTTTTTTGAGATTTTCTGAGTAAGGGGGGTAGATTATGGAAAGGGAAGGTGTTAGAACCCTTTCCATCTGTGGTTTTCCATGGGCTCTTAGGTGCTTTCTCATTGTTTGAAAATTGTTTTCGTATTTGTGTGTTTTGAAAGATGTTGTTTGCTTTATGATAACTCTTGTATCAGTCCTCAAGAGTGTGATAAAGCATTTTTGAAAAGAAGATTGAAAATGTGTAAGTGTAAAAAGGAATTGGTTTTGAGCAAGTACTTAAGAACTATCTACCTACTCGAAAAAAGGTGTTCTTTTCCTCCTACCCTTTAGATAGTGTTACCCTACTATTAGTGAGTAGGTAGCCCTCTCGTTGGATGTTGAGGGACTATCGAAAGGGAAGTTGATGGTCATCGAAGGCAACATGTAAAGATATCTTAGCAATTCGAAGGGACTGTCATCATATAGGCAACATCGAGGGATAAGATCATTTCTCGTAGGAAACTCGAGGGACATTAAGGGACTATGATCTTTATGATGAATTTTAGATTGAGGGTCTTTTGCTGAGATATCCCTATGTTCGAGGGACATGACCATTGTTTTTCCGAAGGCAACAAGTGAGGTTACCTTATAGGTGCGCACGTGCAAGTGTGCTTGATTCTGTTCATTTATGTTGCGCATTTAGGGTTATCTATGTTCAGTTAATTGCTATTTTTCCATACAATCATATTAGCATACATCTAAGCAGTTTATCGTACGAAAAGTAAATTGCGTAAAAATAAAGTTCCTAACTATTACAGGGCCATGGGGTAGTTACATAATTATAGACAAGAATTTAAATCTAATTTAATTATTATAAACCAGGAACAATTACATAATTGAAAAATAATACAGCAAAAATAATAAATACGCGAAGCGTCTAAACCCTAAAGCGCGCATAAGTTAAAAGAAAAGTATTTTTTATTGTTTTTTTATTTGAAAAAGTAATTAATTGAACAAATTATGAATTAAAAAAAAATCTGAATAAAAAATATTTTTTGATATTTTTTTAAGAAAAAGATTTGAAATTTAAAGCTAGATTCTAATTGATTTTTATTTTAAAGATACCAATCAAAATAATTAAGTCAAATTAATTTTAATTTTAAAAAAAAAAACTAAATCCTATTTTTTTTTGTGATTTTACTGATTTTATGATTAAATAATAAAAATTGATTTTTGAAATTAATTAAAATAACAAAGAAATTAAATTAGAAAAATAGTAAAAAGAAAAAGAAGAATGGGCCTGATTATGAAGCATTTTGGGGGGTGCAAAGTTGAATTTGCAGAGCCCAGATCAGCCAGCCCAATTATCATTTGCACGTGATTTGGTGTTGTTGCCTCTTAGAGGTCCATGGTAGGGACTGCCTGTTGGGAGCGTTGGATCTGGCGCCATGCAGATCTGATGGCATGAATTGATGGTGCAAGGTGTACGCGTGGGCAAGAAGGTGTATTGGATCTGAAAGAAACATGTGAGAAAACATAAAATGTTGGACCTGGGACTCGAACCCAGGTCCTTCCCCTTCCAGCGCGCTTTGTTTACCGTCTGAGCCAATGTATTCATTCGTTACGTAAACAACAACAAAACAATATAACCCAAAAATAAATGATCAAAATTTATTTAAGAAAAATGTGCACTGCATTCAAATGGCCCAACAAGATCACTCCACGCCATCATCTTCTTCATATGTTTGTCGTTTTAGCCCAGCACCTTTTACCTACGAACAAATCCGTCACCTGCAAATCTCTAAAATCCACAACAGGCAATATAAATTCAATTCAAATACAAGAATCAATTGGGTTTGATCCCCTGAGCATGATGGTATCCATTGTTAGGTCCAATTTTTCCTGCATCTTAAAACCCTAAAACGAAGGTTAAAACCCTAACAATGGCAACTTGTCATATATGTATCAAAACTGGAAATTAAGTATTCAAATACATTCTAAATGCTTATACAAACAGTAATGCATAATCAAAACCTATTTATAATGCGTGTATGATCAAAATCAAATTTAGAAAAATATGTGCAAATCGTGATGATGTATGTGGTGATTCTGGATGCTTTGATGCGTGAGAATGATGTTATTAGCTTCAGAACGTCCTTAGGAATGGATTGCAAACGTCAAAGCTCCTTGAAACCTTCTGCAAATATCAACCCGATTGTCACTTTTTTGTCAAAAATTTGGAACTTCTTATGTGTATTCTATGCAGCAAAACCTCTCTTTTTTGGTCTGGCAATGTTGTACATATATATGAGAATGCATTAGGTGAACAAAATTGGATAGAATCTTGAAGATTTGTGAAAGGAAGATTTGATTTGAAATTTAGATTTTTTGTTTATAAACTTGTCCAAAACATGCTTTTTTTCTTCCAATCAACCCTTGCACGAAATCTTGACTTGATCATCTAATTCTAGACCTATGATATGATCCTAAAACAAATCTTTGGATTTTATTTCATTATTTCACTATTTTATTTGATTTATTTTGATTTAAATGAATAAAATTCAAATAAATAAAAAATCTCATAAAAATAAAATAACTGATTTAAATATCCTAAATAAGTTCATGGATATGCTTGAGATCCAAAACCCACGCCCATTAGTCCAAAAGATCAAATTTGCTCACATTGACTTTTGTGCATTTTCATAAAATTGGTCAACTTTAGCAATACATATCTTTCTCAATTTTAACCCTATGAGGGTGTTCTTGGACTTTTTAGAGAGATTAGGATGTCCTCTAAAGAACCCTTTTGGTTTCACCTCAATTGGATCTTCCATGTTCATGTAAGGAGCTTTGACCCAAAAGGTGTTTTTGTTGACTTTTTGAAAGGACCTATAATGTCTGAGCTTGTATCTCTTGATTGAGGCATTTCTTGAACTTGAGGGCTGAGAGAAGTTGTAGGTAATTGGATTCTCTTCAAAATGAGCCTTTGAGGAAACCCTAAATTGCCATTTTTGACTTTTAATGAGTGAGGAGCATTTCTTGATTAATCACGATCAACCCTTGATCAAATGATGGATAATACTTCAAAATGTTTATGTTGACCAAAAATATTGAAGTTTGACTGTATTTGGGCCACAATTGACTTTTGACCTAGCATAGTTGATTTATAGGCATTTGAGCAGTTGATTGAGAAAACTTGTTGTTCAAGGCATGAAATTTGGCATGGATGATCTTGAGGACATATTAGGACAATGGAGAACATTTGGGATCCTTGGGACTCACACATCTTGATGAAAAGTGAAACCCTAGTTGAGGTTCATTGCCTAAGGAGGAGAATTATCTGGTCAATTATTGGTCAACCATGAGCAATTGCGAACCTCTAGAGGCATGTCTTTAGTGAAAATGGGAGGTAAAATTTTGGGTTACATCATGTTTCAACTTGAAAAACAACTTTACTTAGATAGATTTTATATGTGCTGGTAATTCGACTAACTCATGTGTTGTTTCTTTCGATTGCCTGTAACTCTTCGACCATAGCTAACTTCCAATTGTTAATCTTCAAAGCTTCACTATAGTTGATTTGTTCAACACCTGCAAGTAAAGCAAAATGAACTAATTCTCCATCTGGTGTGATTTCATCATCACGCACCACTTCATAATCATGAAGTCTTGTTGGAAGAACTCTATTTCTTTGAGGTATTTTGCTTGTTTTAACCACAACCTCTTCGACTTCGACTTTGATGGGAGTGTCAGCAACTGCTTCTTCTTCGATTTCGACAGGATTCTCAACAATTCCTTCGACCTCTACTTCATTAGTTTCTTTGTTGAAATCAAAATTCATTAATGGCTTGTTTCTAGAATTCCAATCCCAGGAAGAATTTTCATTAATCACAATATCTCGACTCAACACAATCTTCTCATTAACTGGATTGAATAGTCTGTATGCAACAGTTTTATGATATCCTACCAGAATCATAGGTTCACTCTTGTCATCAAGCTTCCTTCTCCTTGCACCAGGAACATGCTTGTAACACATAGAGCCAAACACCTTCAAATGACTTAATGATGGTCGTTTTCCACTCCACACTTCTTCAGGAACCTTGTCCTTTAATATCTTAGAAGGACACCTATTCAAAATTTAAACTGCAGTCCAAACAGCTTCTCCCCATAAAGACTTTGGCAAATTATTTTTCTTCAGCATGTATCTCGCCATATCTAATATGGTTCGGTTTCTTCTTTCAGTAATTCCATTATGTTGAGGTGTATAAGGAGAAGTTACCTCATGATCAACACCATGTTCTGCACAGAAATCTTCAAACATCTTTGATGTGTATTCGCCACCTCCATCCATTCGCAGAACTTTGATCTTCTTCTCACTCTGGCTTTCGACAAGTATCTTGAATCTCTTAAAGATTTCAAATACTTCGTCGTTTCATCTGATCACACAGATCCACAGCTTTCGACTAAACTCATTGACAAATGAAACAAAATATTTGTTTCCACCAATTGTATGTTCTTCGAATATACCACATACATCTGAATGCACCACTTCGAGAATGCAGGATGATCTCATTGACATAGTCAAAACAAAAGAATTTCTGGATTACTTTCCTACTAAACAACCTTCACAAAGTTTTCCAGGCATCTCAAGGCTTGGAATACTATTAACCATATCTTGAGTAATCAGTTGATTAAGTGATCGAAAGTTCAAATGTCCAAACCACAAATTCCACAACCAACTATCCTTGTGGTCGACAACAGTTTTCAAACATTGAACTTCTATCGAACTAATCATAGTCTTAAATGTCCTATTCTTCTACAATGGAGATTTTAAGACCAAATTGTTCTTGGTGTCGAACAATTTCAAAACTCCATCATTCATGACAACTGAGAAACCTTTTTCGACTAGTTATCCAACACTTAGCAAGTTGCATTTCATTCCAGGTACATAAAGCACATCTTTGATCATAGCTTTCCCTCCATTAATCATTTGAAAGACTATGTTGCCAGTACCTTCTGCTTGCAACGAACTATTATCAGCAAGTTTTACCTTGCTCTTCTTTAACTCGTCAAAATCTGCCAACCACTCCTTTTGACCAGTCGTGTGGTTCGAGCAGCCTGAGTAGAGAAACCATATCTTGGATTTGACATGGTTATTTGTAACTGCAGCCATAACCACCATACCACCTTCAGAATTATCTGAATCTTCGCGTGCAAGGTTCACTCTTTCATCCTTGCCTTTCGATCCCTTGTCTTTTCTGTACCAACAATTCCTGGCCAAGTGTCCCCACTTTTCACAGTTATAACACTGCATACCTTATATTCTTTGTCCTTTCGATAGTTTCCTCCTCCCCTTATCGAGGATTCAGAATATCTATCTTCGACCTTATTCTTATGGGGATTTGACCAAAACTTCTTGCCATGAGTCTTGTCGAACTTGCCTTTGAATTTGTTGGAACCACCATCCTTTTTCCATGACTGAGCTTGCAGTTCATGTATTGAGTCCTGAACTCCTTTCCTTTCGACAATCCTCATCTCATGCGCCTCCAATGAACCAACCAAATCTTCCACTTTAGTGGTTTCAAGATTGTTGGATTCTTGAATAGCTACGATAACATGATCAAAGTGAGAGGCCAACATTCCCATTACCTTCTCAACTATCATCTTATCAGTAATGGTTTCACCATAACCCTTCATGAGATGGACGAGTTTCTGAACCTTCGACACATATTCTGCAACTTTTTCATCTTCTCCCATTGATAACAACTCATATTATTGATGCAAGGTTTGTAATTTTACAAACTTGACTTTCCATCCTCCTTCATAATACTTCAACAGAATATCCCATGCCCCTTTCTCAGTTTCATCATGAGAGATTTTGTCGAAATTAGCATCATCAACAGCTGTTTGAATGCAATAAGCAGCCTTGCAATTTTTCTTCTTGACTTTGTTGTGGGATTTTTTCTGAACGTCGTTTGCATTTGCAGCCAACACAAGAACATCATCGTTAACCACTTCTAGGGTTTCATGGAAGCCAAACAAGGATTGCATCTGTTTTTTTCCATCGGATCCAATTATTTCCGTCAAGCATTGGAAGAGAATTCGGAATGCCCTTATCACTTGCCATCTTCGCAGAGGTTCATTCACTTGCCCTAGAAAAACAATTTATGACATGAATTTCTGGAAAAGTTGATCAAGAATAATAACCGGAAGCTCTAGATACCAATTAAATCCCAATTAGACTAAGTATGAGTCAATCTTCTTGTTTCATGCCCTAGGTGCCTTCTTGAGGCCATAGAGCAATTTGTGCAATCTATATACTTTACTCACTTCCTTCTGAATCACAAACCAAGGAGGTTGTGTGACATAAACTTCTTCGTCTAAAGGACCATTCAGAAATGCTGATTTCACATCTAGATGGAATGTCAACCATCCTTAGTTGCATGCCAATGCTACCACTAGTCGATCAGTCTCTAATATTTCTACTGGAGCAATAACTTCAGAGTAGTTAAGTCCTTCTCTTTGAAGAAAACCTCGAGCTACTAATCTTGCTTTACGCCTTGCTATTGACCCATCTGCATTGTGTTTCAACTTGAACACCCACTTTACTTCGATAGCTTTTGTATGTGCTGGCAATTCGACTAACTCACATGTGTTTTTTCTTTCGATTTCTTGTAACTCATCGATCATAGATAACTTCCACTTGTTAATCTTCAAAGCTTCGCTATAATTGATTGGTCCAGCACCTGCAAGTAAAGCAAAATGAACTAATTCTCCATCTGGCGTGATGTCATCATCATCCACCACTTCATAATCATGAAGTCTTGTTCGAAGAACTCTATTTCTTTGAGGTCTTTGGCTTGTTTCAGCCATAACCTCTTCAACTTCGACTGTGATGGGAGTGTCAGCAACTGCTTCTTCTTCGATTTCGATCGGATTCTCAACAATTCCTTCGACCTCTACTTCATCAGTTTCTTCGTGGAAATCAAAATTCACTAATGGCTTGTTGCTAGAATTCCAATCCCAGGCAGAATTTTCATTAATCAGAATATCTCGACTCAACAAAATCTTCTCATTAACTGGATAAAATAGTCTGTATGCACCAGTTTTATGATATCTTACCAGAATCATAGGTTTACTCTTGTCATCAAGCTTCCTTCTCCTTGCATCAAGAACATGCTTGTAACACATAGAGGCAAACACCTTCAAATGACTTAATGATGTTAGTTTTCCACTCCATACTTCTTCAAGAACCTTGTTATTTAATATCTTAGTAGGACACCAATTCAAAATATAAACTGCAGTCGAAATAGCTTCTCCCCATAAAGACTTTGGCAAATTCTTTTTCTTCAGCATGCATCTCGCCATATCTAATATGGTTCTGTTTCTTCTTTCAGCAATTCCATTATGTTGAGGTGTATAAGAAGCAGTTACCTCATGATCAACACCATGTTCTGTACAGAAATCTTTAAACATCTTGGATGTGTATTCGCCACCTCCATCCGTTCGCAGAACTTTGATCTTCTTCTCACTATGGTTTTCGACAAGTATCTTGAATCTCTTAAAGGTTTCAAATACTTCGTCCTTTCATCTGATCACATAGATCCACAGCTTTTGACTAAACTCATCAATAAACGAAACAAAATATGTGTTTCCACCAATTGTATGTTCTTCGAATGGACCACATACATCTGAATACACCACTTCAAGAATGCAGGATGATCTCATTGACATAGTCAAAACGAAATAATTTCTGGATTGCTTTTCCATTAAACAAACTTCACAAAGTTTTTCAGGCATTTCAAGGCTTGGAATACCAGTAACAATATCTTGAGTAATCAGTTTATTAAGTGATCGAAAGTTCAAATGTCCAAACTTGTGGTCGACAACAGTTTTCAAACATTGAACTTCTATCAAATTGATCATAGTCTTAAATGTCCTATTCTTCGACAATGAAGATTTTAAGACCAAATTGTTCTTGGTGTCGAACAATTTCAAAACTCCATCTCCATCTTTCATGACAAATGAGAAACCTTTTTCGACTAGTTGTCCAACACTTAGCAAGTTGCATTTCATTCTAGGTGCATAGTGCACATCTTTGATCATAGTTTTCCCACAATTACTCATTTGAAAGACTTTGTTGCCAATACCTTATGCTTGCAACGAACTATTATCAACAAGTTTTACCTTGCTCTTCTTCGACTTGTCAAAATCTACCAACCACTCCTTTCGACCAGTCATGTGGTTCGAGCAGCCTGAGTCGAGAAATTATATGTTGGATTCGACATGGTTATCTGCAACTGTAGCCATAACCACCATACCACCTTCAAAATCATCTGAATTTTGGCGTGCAAGGTTCGCTCCTTCGTCCTTTCCTTTCAATCCCTTGTCTTTTCTGTACCAACAATTCTTGGCTAAGTTTCCCCACTTTTGACAATTATAACACTGCATACCTTTCTTATCTTCTTTCTCCTTTCGATAGTTACCTCCTCCCCTTTTCGAGGATTCAGAAGATTTATCTTCGACCTTATTCTTAAGGGGATTCTACCAAGACTTCTTGCCATGAGTCTTGTTGAACTTTCCTATGAATTTGTTGGAACCACCATCCTTTTTCCATGACTGAGCTTGCAGTGCTTGTATCGAGTCCTGAAATCCTTTTCTTTCGACAATCCTTAACTCATGCTCCTCCAACAAACCAACCAAATCCTCCACTTTAGTGGTTCAAGATTGTTGAATTCTTGAATAGCTACGATAATGTGATCAAAGTGAGAGGTCAACGTTCTCATTACCTTCTGAACTATCATCTTATCGGTAATGGTTTCATCACAACCCTTTATGAGATGGACGAGTTTCTGAACCTTTGACATATATTGTGCAACTTTTTCATCTTCTCCCATCGGCAACAACTCATATTGTCGACGCAAGGTTTGTAATTTGACAACCTTGACTTTCTCACCTTCTTCGTAATACTTCACCAGAATATCCCATGCCTCCTTCATCGTTTCAGCATGAGAGATTCTGTCGAAATTAGCAGCACCGACAGTCGTTTGAATGCAATAAGCAGCCTTGCAATCTTTCTTCTTGACTTTGTTGTGGGCTTTTTTCTGTTTGTTGGTTGCACTTGCAGCCAACGCAAGAACGGCGTCGATAACCACTTCTAGGGTTTCATGGAAGCCAAACAAGGATTGCATCTGTTTTTTCCATCGGATCCAATTTTTGCCATCAAGCATTGGAAGAGAATTCGAAATGCCCTTATCACTAGCCATCTTCACAGCAGTTGATTCACTTGCCCTAGAAAAACAATCTCTGGCGTGAATTTCTTGAAAACTTGATCAAGAACAATAACCGGAACCTCAGGATACCAATTAAATCCCAATTCGACTAATTATGAGTCGATATTCTTGTTCCATGCCCTAGGTGCCTGCTTGAGGCCATAGAGTGCTTTGTGCAATCTATATACTTTACTCACTTCCTCCTGAATCACAAACCCAGGAGGTTGTGTGACATAAACTTCTTCGTCTAAAGGACCATTCAGAAATGTTGATTTCATATCTAGATGGAATGTCGACCAGCCTTAGTTGCATGCCAATGCTACCACTAGTCGAACAATCTCTAATCTTGCTACTGGAGCAAATACTGTATAGTAGTTAAGTCCTGCTCTTTGAAGAAAACCTCGAGCTACTAATCTTGCTTTATGTCTTGCTATTGACCCATATGCATTGTGTTTCAACTTGAACACCCACTTTACTTTGATAGCTTTTGTATGTTCTAGCAATTCGACTAACTCCCATGTGTTGTTTCTTTCGATTGCCTGTAACTCTTTGACCATAGCTAACTTCCACATGTTAATCTTCAAATCTTCGATGTAGTTGATTGGTTCAACACCTACATGTAAAGAAAAATGAACTAATTCTCCATCTGGTGTGATTTTATCATCACCCACCACTTCATAATCATGAAGTCTTGTTGGAAGAACTCTATTTATTTGAGGTCTTTGGCTTGTTTCAGCCACAACCTCTTCGACTTTGATTGTGATGGGAATGTCAACAACTGCTTCTTCTTCGATTTTGACTGGATTCTCAAAAATTCCTTCGACCTCTACTTCATCAGTTTCTTCGTCGAAATCAAAATTCATTAATGGCTTGTTGCTAGAATTCCAATCCCAGGAAGAATTTTCATTAATCACAATATCTCGACTCAACACAATCTTCTCATTAACTGGATTGAATAGTCTGTATGCACCAATTTTATGATATCCTACCAGAATCATAGGTTCACTCTTGTCATCAAGCTTCCTTCTCCTTGCATCAGGAACATGCTTGTAACACATAGAGCCAAACACCTTCAAATGACTTAATGATGGTCGTTTTCCACTCCACACTTCTTCAGGAACCTTGTTATTTAATATCTTAGTAGGACACCTATTCAAAATATAAACTGCAGTAGAAACAGCTTCTCCCAATAAAGACTTTGGTAAATTCTTTTTCTTCAGCATGTATCTCGCCATATCTAATATGGTTCGGTTTCTTCTTTCAGTAATTCCATTATGTTGAGGTGTATAAGGAGAAGTTACCTCATGATCAACACCATGTTCTGCACAGAAATCTTCAAACATCTTTGATGTGTATTCGCCACCTCCATCCATTCGCAGAACTTTGATCTTCTTCTCACTATGGTTTTCGACAAGTATCTTGAATCTCTTAAAGATTTCGAATACTTCGTCCTTTCGTTTGATCACATAGATCCACAGCTTTTGACTAAACTCATCAACGAACGAAACAAAATATATGTTTCCACCAATTGTATGTTCTTTGAATGGACCACATACATCTGAATGCACCACTTCAAAAATGAAAGATGATCTCATTGACATAGTCGAAAGAAAGAATTTCTGGATTGCTTTCCACCTAAACAACCTTCACAAAGTTTTTCAAGCATCTCAAGGCTTGGAATACCATTAATCATATCTTGAGTAATCAAATTATTAAGTGATCAAAAGTTCAAATGTCCAAACCTCAAATGCCACAACCAACTATCCTTGTGGTCGACAACAGTTTCCAAACATTGAACTTCTGTCGAACTGATCATAGTCTTAAATGTCCTATTCTTCGACAATGGATATTTTAAGACCAAATTGTTCTTGGTGTCGAACAATTTCAAAACTCCATCTTTCATGACAACTGAGAAACCTTTTTCGACTAGTTGTCCAACACTTAGCAAGTTGCATTTCATTCCAGGTACATAGAACACATCTTTGATCATAGTTTTCCCTCCATTACTCGTTTGAAAGACTATGTCGCAGTACCTTCTGTTTGCAACGAACTATTATCAACAAGTTTTACCTTGCTCTTCTTCAACTCGTCAAAATCTGCCAACCACTACTTTCGACCAGTCATATGGTTCGAGCAGCCTGAGTCGAGTAACCAGATCTTGGATTTGACCTGGTTATCTGCATCTGCAGCCATAACCACCATACCACCTTCAGAATCATCTGAATCTTGGCGTGCAAGGTTCGCTCCTTCGTCCTTGCCTTTCGATCCCTTGTCTTTTCTGTACCAACAATTATTGGCCAAGTGTCCCCACTTTTCACAATTATAACACTTCATACCTTTCTTATCTTCTTTGTCCTTTTGATAGTTTCCTCCTCCCCTTTTCAAGGATTCAGAAGATCTATCTTCTACCTGATTCCTATGGGGATTCTACCAAGACTTCTTGCCATGAGTCTTGCCAAGCTTGCCTTTGAATTTGTTGGAACCACCATCCTTTTTCCATGTCTGATCTTGCAGTGCCTGTATCGAGTCCTGAACTCCTTTCATTTTGACAATCCTCATCTCATGCGCCTCAAACGAACCAACCAAATATTCCACTTTAGTGGTTTCAAGATTTTTGGTGTGATACGGTGGCAGAACCGACTGTTGTACTGGTTTTGCGTTTGTGTTTGCAAATGTTGTGGTAAGCAAGAGTCGCCACCGACTTTTCTTTTATCCAACAAAGGAAAGGGTGAAAAGAACAGAAAAATACGTTTCGAGATTATTTGAGTAAGGGGGTAGATTATGGAAAGGGAAGGTGTTAGCACCCTTTCCATCCGTAGTTTTCTACGGGCTCTTAGATGCTTAGCTTATTTTGAAAATATCTTGTGCTTTGTATGTTTTGAAAAGTATTTTGAAAATGCCTTAGTGCGGCAATTTGCTTTATGATAACCCTTGTGTCAGTCCTCAAGAGTGTTGATAAAGCGTTTGAAAATGTTTTGAAATTTGTTTTGTATAAGTGTGAAAAATTGTTTTTGAGCAAGCATCTAACAACTATCTAATTTTACTCAAAAGGTCGTTCTTTTCCTCCATTACTTTAGACAAGTCTAGCCTACTATTAGTGAGTAGATAGCCATAGTCATTTGGATGTATAAGGGATGTTCGCGGGTCATCGTACAGTCACAAAGGCAACATATAGAGACGCTTTAGCAATTTTGTTTAAGGGATTAGATCATTTACCCGAAAGGCAACACCGTAGGGTCATCGAGGGACTATGGTCTTTTGATTCGAGGATCTTTTCTAAAGCATCCCTACTTTCGAGGGACATGACTGTTTTATTTCCGAAGGCAACAAAAGTGGGAATACCCTAGAGGTATATATGTGCAAATGTGTTGTATTCAGTTATTTTTGTCTTTTGTGTTAGGTTTTCTAGCGTTTGATTTTTACTCTTATTATGCAATCCTATTAGTCATACATCTAGCATTTAATATGTACAGGAAAATAAAATGCGGGAATATAAATCCTACACTATTACAAAGCTTCGGGGAGGGGGGGGGGGGGGGGGGGGGGGGGGGTTATTACAATTCCAAAATGGGGAGATAAAAGTAGTAAATGTCCTAGTTATTCTATTACAATCCATGAGCAATTACAATAATATGAAAAGTGTGAAAATAAGTAAATGTGCGCGAATTGAAAATAATGTCTAAGTCCTAAGAATAAAAAAAAATTGTTTGTTTTTGCTTATTATGAAAGGAAGTTGAATTAAAATCCTAAGTCTATTCAATTTTAAATTTAAAAAAAAGGTTAAAATAATTTATTAATTAATTAATAAAATTAATTTGGTTAATAAAACATTAGCCTAATGTTTTTTGTTATTTTATTTATTTAATGTTTATTTAAAGAGGAAAACCATTAAGGGAAAATTAACAAAACAAAAAAATAAAAATACAAAAAGAGATGAGTCCTTCGATCCAAGGAAGGGGATTGCTTTTCGATCCAGTGGAAGAAGTTGTCTCTTGGATCCAGGGAAAGACATGGTTTTTCGATCCGGGTTTGCAAGACAAGCATTAGAAAGAATAAATATGCAAGACCCGGGTGTCGAACCCAGGTTCTTCGATCCAGTGCGCGTTGGTCTGTTTTAGGCTAGATCTGCAGCATAGACATTAGAGATAAAAACAAATGCGGACTTGGGTGTCGAACCTCAGACCCTTAACTCTGAATACAAATAAAATGACCTAAAAGTTTTAATATGTCATGCAACAATCAAATTTAAATTACGCATGAGATGAATTTAAGGTCAAAGGTTTGTTACCAATGGGATGCTTTGTTTTGGATAGATATGACTTGCAAAGTATGCTTCAATTTTAGAAGCTTTGGTATATTTCTGGCAGTCTTCGTGTGGCTCATATTGGGCAATGTGTGTACCTGGAGGAAAGGTTTTCACCTGGCTGATGCGTGTATAGGCTAAAAACGTTTATGTGGGAAGGCAGCCTGCAGCTTCGGTTGGTAATAAATATTGTGTGTGATGCAGCGTCTGGCTGGTAGTGTGAGTGTGGAAAGAGTGTTTCCATCTTTTTTATGGGTTTTTTTCTCCCCTGACAATGTATCCTTAGTGTTGTACCCCAAAATTTTCCCTTCCATTTTTACTCAAGACATGCTCATTGAGATTCCCAATTGCTCAAGGATGACCAAGAATTTACCAGACAAATTCTCCTCCTTAGCAATGAACCTCTAACTAGGGTTTCACTTTTTATCAAGATGTGTGAGCTCCAAAGGTATAAAATGTTATCCATTGTCCTAATATTCCTTTAAGATTGTCCATGACAAATTTCATGCCTTACACTACAAGTTTGCTCAGTCAATTGCTCAAATGTTTGAAAATCAACGATGTTAGGTCAAAAGTCAAATGTGGCCTATATACAGTCAAACTTCAAGATTTTTGGTCAACATCAACATTTTGAAGTGATATCCATCATTTGATCAAGGGTTGATCATGATTCCTCAAGAAATGCTCCTAATCTCTCAAAAGTCAAGAACTGCTAAATTAGGGTTTCTATAGGAAAAGTCAACTGAACTTTGACCAGGCATAATTTTCACATACTTCATCCATTTTTCCCTAACCAAAGCTCATTTTGCAGAGAATCCAATTTACTACAACTCTTCTTTTTTCCTCAAGTTCAAGAGATGTATCATTTGAAAGAAACAAGCTCATACATTACAGGTCATTTTCAGAAAGTCAACAAAAGACATTTTTTGTCAAGACCATTTACACCATGATAAAATCTTCAAATGCAAAATTGATCAAAAGAGGGATTTAATTAGACATCTTGGGATTTCCAAAAAGTATAAGATCATCATCATGAGATGAAAATTGAGCAAGTAATGACTTGTCCAAGTTGGGAAAATTTTGGAAATTTCAAGAATTGTGCATTGAGCAAACTTAAACTTTTAGGTCAATGGCTTAATTTCTTGGACTTCAAACACTTCATAACCATATAGGGGACATCTAATATCATTTGTACATTACTATATATATTTATTTGTTTATATGAGATAATGAATGAACAGATGGCCTAGTGGTGAGAAGCGCGTGTATTATGCTAGAGAACCTGGGTTCGATCCCAGGTTTTGAATTTTCCATTTTTCTCATAACTCCTTTGTAGATCCAGTGAAGTACAGGTTCAAGCGTGCATTGTATACCTTACATCTGGATCATCAGATGTTGAGGCAAAGACATATGATCATCCTAGGGTGCATTCCCACCCTGCAGCTTCAAGGTTGATGCCCACTGAATTATTTTTGGGACGCTGGATTCAGGAGTTTTGGGCCTAATCAAAATCCAAAATGCACCCCCCATATTTGCTTCACAATCAGGCCCAATTTTCATTTCTTCATTTATTTATTTTATTGTTATTTGTTTATTAATTTCAAAAATCATTTTTTAATAATATAAAAATCATAAAAAATAATAGACTTAGGATTTTTCAATTAATTTAATTTTCATTAATTTAACGAATTAATTATTTTGACTTTTATTTTTCCAATTTAAAATCAATTAGACATAGGTTTTTAATTCAAATATTTTATTAACAAAAATACGAAAAAATATATTAGAATTAGTTTTCTTTTATTTATTTAATTAATTAGGATTAAATTTAGTCTTCCTCATTTTAATTTTAAGTATTTTCTTAAAATGAACAATAAACAAAACCAAAAAAGATTTTATTTTATTTAGTTTATTTAGGGTTTTAGACGTTCTTCTCAATTTCGCGCGCATTCAATATTTTCTTTCTATTTTTTTCATATTTCTGTATCAGCTGACAGTATGTAATAGAATTAACTAGGGCTTTTATTGCTTTCTTTATTTTCCCCCATTTTTTGGACATGTAAATATCCCCCTCCCCAAAAGCCTTGTAATGGCGTAGGATTTATGATTCCCGCACTTTATACTTCTGCAAAATATTAATTGTTAGTAACTAGGCTTGTATGGAAAGACTGAAAACAAAGCACTAGCAAACCTAATAACAAAGATAAATGAACTAAATTGAATCACTTGCACATATACACCTCTAAGGTACGCCCACTTTGGTTGCCTTAGGAAGTAAAACAGTCATGTCCCTCGAAAATGGGGACGCTTTAGCAAAGACCCGTAAATCAAAAGATCATAGTCCCTCGATGACCCTACAGTGTTGCCTTTCGGTAAATGATCTCATCCCTTAAACAAAATTGCTAAAGCGTCTCCATATGTTTCCTTTATGACTGTACGTCCCTTCGAACATCCCTTAAACATCCAACGATAGGGCTACCTACTCACTAATAGTAGGATAGCACTGTTTAAAGGATATGAGGAAAAGAACGAACCTTTTCGAGTATAAGTAGATAGTTCTTAAATGCTTGCTCAAAACGAACTTTTGCACTTACACAATACATTTCAAAAACACTTTCAAAAAACACTTTATCAACACTCTTGAGGACTGGTACAAGAGTTATCATAAAGCGAATCGCCGCACTAAGGCATTTTCAAACTACTTTTTCAAAACATAAAGCACAAGGTATTTAAAAAATGAGCTAAGCATCTAAGAGCCCGTAGAGAACTACGGATGGAAAGGGTGCTAACACCTTCCTTTTCCGTAATCTACCCCCCTTACTCAGAGTAAACTCGAAAGGTCTTTTTCTATACTTTTCACCCTTTCCTTTGTTGGATAAAATAAAAGTCGGTGGCGACTCTTGCTTACTGCAATATTTGTGAACACAAATGCAAAACCAATATAAATAGTCGATTCTGCCATCGTATCACAGAACAGGCGATTCTGTTGGGGAAATTTATAAAGTGGGGTTACCTTAAGATTTAGTTCATTTTAAAACTGTTTTAATTGCTTGCTTTGTATGCTTTATCCTTGGAGCGTTGTTTGGGTTGTTACTATAGATCCTACACTCAGATCTAGGGGCATCTTTTTAGGTAAACGAAAATAGATCATGGATACTGTACGGCATAGACCGATATGGTTGAAGCGATAGCTGTGTTGGTGTGACACTTTGGTTGGTATCGGTATCCCTTGTGTTGAATCGAGGAGAATATGGGGCCGCCACATAGTGTCGTGAAGCACTAACAGATCTTAGAACCTTAACTTGGCCATTAGAAAGTAGTGAGATATCCGGCCTCGGCGTAAAGTTGGGGATTGGTTGATACTCAATGCTACACTCATTGAGATCGGACTTTTGAGATGTTTCCACCGCGAGAAAAGATTGCTAAGCCGAAATAATGCTCGATAAAGAAAGATCATTGATATTGAGAATCCTTAGAACCCTGTTACTATTTCTAAGACAGGTTGAACCAACTAAACTTCAAGAGGGTATTTACCTATAAACTCCATGCAAGCCTAAACCTAAGATCTTGTATGTTTTGCTTGTGTATGATTAATTTGCTTAAACATGACATCATGCATCATAACATCCATTTTTCATTACACTAACCATTTCAAGGACCAAGGGAATTTATCTTTGTTCTGTTTTGTAGATCATGGCTTCCGCTCATAAAAATACTATCTAAATCAGCTTTGTAAGAATAAATCTCCAACTCAAAGAGCTGGTATCAAGGGTTCTTGAGACTTCTTCATTCACCAAGAAATATGGTCGACTTCTCAATCTAGTTACCTCGGGATTTGAGGAGAAGATAATGAGTGTACTCTTTCAATTCTTTGACCCTAAACACCATTGCTTCACTTTCCCAGACTATCAGCTGGTACCCACCATGGAAGAATTCTCTCAAATATTGGGTATACCTATTCTTGATCAGATGTCGTTCACCGGTTTAGAAGAAGCTCCAGAGCCAGAAGTCATTGCAACAGCTTTGCATCTGAAACGGCCCGACATTATATCCAACTAGGAAATAAGAAATGGAGTCAAGGGTTTTCTATTAAAATTCCTAATAGAGAAGGCTCAGCTGTTTTGGGATGATTTGGATTTCCAAACTTTTGAGGAGGTTATGGCCCTTCTAATCTATGGTTTAGTGATGTTCCCTAATCCAGACTTGCTCATAGATGTGAATTTTATCAAGTTTTTCCTCTCTTGTAACCCTATGCCTACTCTACTCGGAGACATCTTGTATACTCTCCACACTCGCACCATGAAGAGAAAAGGGATTCTTATGTGTTGCATGCCATTGCTGTCAAGGTGGTTTATTTCTCACCTCCCTAAATCAATATTGAAGAATGAAGAAGGTTTGGGTTGGTCACGAAGGATAATGTCACTTTCTCACTTGGATATTCTCTGGTATTCCCGATCTATGGGAGATATTTATGTTATTGACCACTGCGGGGACTTCCCTAATGTCCCACTACTTGGCATTAGGGGAGGCATAACTTATAATCCTTCTTTGGCATTGTGACTATTTGGTTATGCTCGAAGGGATGGTCCCCATGATATGCTGATCTAGGGCATTGTGTTTAGCTACGAGAATGATGTTCAAGGGTATCGTCAGAGGTTCATACGAGCTTGGGGCATGGTAAATAGATTTGATACCAAGACCTTGGGGCCTAAGACTTCCATCCCTATGGAACCTTATATCAAATGGGTACGATCTCGCGCTCAGAACCTTATAATGTCGTATATAGCCATCTTACCAGTGGTTGTAGAGCCCATCATCGAAGGAGATATTCCTTATACAGTTCTCCATCCTGACATGCCCATTGATCTTGAAGAGCTGCAGAGATCCTGGATTCATTTTAAGAAAGAACAGGATACATTTAGAGATCATTTCTATGTCAATGAGAAGAAAGTGTTGGAGCTCACGAAGCAACTTCACGAAGAAAAAAGTCTTAATGTCTATCTCGACACAAAGAGGAAGCGCCCATGGGAAACCTGATTTCTTGGATTTTTGAATTTTTCAGTTGTAAGCCTAAAAGGCAAATGTATTTTGAATTCTACTAATAAAGTCTTTGTTTCATTTTGGTTAACAATTTTAGATTTCCCTAAGTCCTTGAAAACATCACATAAGCATATCATACACCTCATTGCACAAGCAGGTATTTCAAGACAGGTTTCTTATTCTTTTCGCTATTTATTTCAGCAAAAGAAATGGCTCTTGAACTGACAGTGAAGGATCTTCAAGCTCAACACATTCAGTTTCAGCAAATGTTCATAGACCTGGCTAAGGGGCAAGAAGATTTGAAAGCTCTGATCATCAAAGAGAAGATAAAGAAGCCAATCCACTGTTGATGATAAATAGAAACAGTTAGAGGATTGGCTCAATGCTATGGAGATCCAGAGGATACTCGGGCTGGATTTTGAGGAGCTGGGACTGGTCTCAGGAGTGGTCATCCCGCAGAAATTTAAGATCCCTAAATTTTCTAAGTACGACTGTGTCTCTTGTCCTAAGTTGCATTTAAGGTCATACGTCAGGAAGATTCAACCCCACACTACTAATAGGAATCTGTGGGTACACTTATTCCAGGAGAGTTTTTCCGAGACTCAGCTAGAATGGTTCTATCAACTGGAAAGAACCAATGTTCGTAATTGGGAAGATCTGGCTACTGCTTTCTATATGCGGTATCAATATAATGCTGACCTCGCCCCAACTCATACACAGTTGCAAAGTATGTTTGTGGGTTCCGGCGAGGGTTTTAAAGATTATGCTCAAAAGTGGAGAGACCTTGCGAGAAGAGTCCAACCCTCTTTGTCTGATATGGAGCTGGTGGACATGTTCTTGGGCATGTTATATGGTTCATTCTTTAACCATCTGATTGGAAGCTCGTTTGTTGGGTTTACTGAATTAATCTTGACTTGTGAACAGGTAGAAGTTGGCATCATAAGTGGTAAAATACAGAGAGATGCATCCTCCAGTACAGCAAAGAAACCTTTCACTAGAAAGAAGGAGGCCAGTGCTGCTTATGGTCAAAGAAATCACAACAAAACTGAACGTCGTCCGACGATAGGGGCTGTTATGATTTCCAATCCTGCATCGAACCAGTAACAAAACAATCAGCACAGACCAGATGCGCCCAGAAGACAGTTTACTCAGATCAATATGACCTTATCCCAGGTTTTTCCACACCTGCTGAAGTCCAACCCGGTGACCCTAAAGAAGGCACCGAAGAATCCTAATACTGCCTCTCCCCGCTACAACCCAAATGCTCGATGTGCCTATTATGATACAGTGGGAGAACTGACTTAGGTGTTTTGCGTTTGTGTTCGCAAATGTTGTGGTTTAGCAAGAGTCGCCACTGGCTTTTCTTTTATCCAAAAAGGAAAGGTGAAAAGGCACAGGAAAGACCTTTAGAGATGTTTTCTTGAGTTCAGGGGGTAGATTATGAAAAGGGAAGGTATTAGCACCCTTTTCATCCATGGTTTTCCATGGGCTCTTAGTTACTTACTAGATCACTTGCTTTTGTTTGAAAAATGTGCTTTGTGTGGTTTTTTGAAAGTATTTTGAAAAGGTTCCATCGTTTAGGCAAACTTTGTAATAGTTCTCGTTCGTAAGAACGTATACAAAGTGTTGAACTTTTGAAAATATTCCATGTTTGGAAAGTGTTTTGAAAGTGTATGTGATTGTTTTTGAAAATAGCAAGGATTGTTTGTTTTGAAATTGAGCAAGCAACTAAAAGTAATCTACCTACTCAAAAGGTCTTAGGTGTTCTTTTTCCTCCTCCTTTAGACGTTGCTATCTTACCATTGTTTTGATAAGAAGCCCCATCGTTGGATGTGAAGGGACGGGCATTGGGTCATCCTATGACCATGATAGCAATGTTGTGAGATGACTTAGCACTTTTCTTTTAGGGACTAAGATCATTTTGAAAGGCAACTTTGATAGCGTCATCGAGGGACTATGATCTTGTATTTTTTATTTTGTTTGTGCTAAGACATCCCACATGCATAACATGGCCATTTTCGTAAGGCAACAAGTGGAATCACCCTAGGGATGCTAGTGTGCAAGTGTATTTGATTGCATGCATAATTTTGGTCTTGAATTAGGGTTTTCTAACATTGATTTTAGTCTTTCCATACACACCCTAGTTACTAACAATATATGAAAGCAATAACAATGCGGAAATGTAAAGTCCTACGCTATTACAATATTTTGGGGATGGGGTACATATTTATGAATGGGGATTGCAAATTAAATCCTAAGTTACTATTAAAACCATATTGAAATAGATAAGAATGTACATGAAATGTAAAATGCTTATTTATTTAAGAAAATAAATAAGTTTTGTTTAAGAAAATATTTTTTGTCTTTTTATGTTAAAAGAAAATATAATATGTGAATATGAAATATTTTTGGTATTTTTGATTAATGAAAAATAAAGATGGAAAAATAATAAAAGAGAAAGAAAACAGAATCAGCAAAAATGTTGAAAATAGAAGAAGTCTTAAGTTCTGACGCTGACTTACTGCACAAACAGAAACAACGTTAGTAGAAATATGGAAGTTCAGAAGTTCTGGATCTTTTGAGAATTCAGAAGTTCTGATGCAACTGTCAGAACTTTGTCTATCTCCATGCTAGTCAGAACATCTGCCACTTAGTCATTTCTTAATAGAACAGAAGTTGCACACATGACAGTTATGAGAAGTTTCAAGAAATATCATAAACACAAATCAAAAGCAACATGAATTTGCTAAGTCCTAATTTCTTTATGAAACTCTGAACTGGAATTCCCTCTATTTAGGCAGGCAGATGCATGAAATCTCAGAATATGTACACCATCAGAATCAGAATATCTACATTGTGTTAAATATGCAAAAATCTGACAATGCCTACATAATATGATGAGAGTCAGCAGACACTTACCTTGCAGCTGGAAATACACTGGGAGCTGGAATTTGGTTCTGACCACTTGTGGTGTTCTGAACAGCTTCCTCACGTTTTAAGCAGGTTGGAAACTTTTAGCTTGGATTGTAAATGATTATAATATTCTTGAACAACCAAGGGATAATGTTCTGATCCTTTGAAGTGGATATTGGTAGAGAATGTGTTACAGTTTGATTATAGAATTTTGAATGGCTTTTGAATGTATATTAGGAACTGTATGGGTGGTTTTGTTCAGAAAACAACTTGAGAAAAAATTGAGCTTTAATGCAAGAATCAAATGCTAAGGTTTTGTATTTTTGTGTTTGCAATCTTTTTGGACTCTTGGAATTTTTGCAGGGGTTCAAGGCTTTTCTTTCTCAAATTCCACACCTTTCTCTCAAATTTTTCCGACCACTTTTCAATGTCCAGAGGTGTTCTATTTATAGGCAAAGGTTTTGTATTTTGGAGGGGTCAAGTGGCACCAACATCATATGCTAGATGTTAACTTACTCTTGAAGTAAGCTTAAACAAGTGTGGTTCAATGCATCAAGTAGAATGGTTAACAGCGCCTAAGCTGGATTTGTCAGCATGAATTAAGGAAAAGTAGAAACAGCGCATGGGCCTAGCATACTTTTACACAACAGTTTGTCTTCCCAAGACAGTAGGGGTACACGTGGGGGAACTCCTTTGGATAACAACTCACAAGTGGTTGTGAGCATTAAATAATGATGACATTTACCAAAACAGAAATCCTGCCACGTGAAACTCTGCATCCTTGCTTGACTCTGGATTAGAAGTTCTGCTTCAGTGTAGCATCTAACCTTCTGATCCTCTTATCTTCTGACTCCAGCATGTTATGAAGGAACTTTCAGACTTTATAGAAAGCTTGCAGCACGCTTTAACCTTCTTTGAATTACCCTGGCAAACTCTGACTGAAGCTTTTGTGAAAACTTACCCAGAAGTTCTGACCAAACTCTGTCTTGAGAATATCCAGAATTTGCTTAGTGCTTTAGTGATAATCTGGTCAGAAGTTCTGAAGTTGTCATAATCCTTAAACACTTAGAAAAATTCCTAAGTACTTTAGAATTTGACTTTTCCAAAGTAAAAATTTGACTTTTAAATTTCCTGATGAAACAGACTTCATATTCCAACATGTCTTGATGAAATATGATTTTTGAGATTTGATTTTGATCCAAAAGTCAAAGTTAGACTTCTTAGTGTGCAAATGACCATTTTTCCCTTGTAAATGACTTTCTTGGAAAAATTGATAATTCAAGGCCTGGAAACTTGATAGAAGCAAACTTGGGATCCAGGGTGATCCCTTGTGAAATGAGAGGGCAAATTTTGGGGTACAACAGCTTCCCCTGTTCAAACTTCTTGAACCTGAAGAGTTAGATTGGTGGATCTGCCATTTGTAACTTGAAGGTGAAAGATTATTTGAACACTAAAGTGCTCAGAAATTTGCACTCGAAGATGGATGGTGAATGGGCTTGTAGATGCCATTTGGAGGAGTGTTGGTAAACGCTGGAAGAAGTATCAGCATAAATCTCTTGTTGATTTTATACTAAAACTTGATGTTCTACCTGTGAGAAAAGGGTTAGTAAAATGCAGATGTTTGCATGATGTTCACCAGATGTGGTATCATGCCAAATGCGTATGGTATATACATGCTATGATGTATGAATGTGAAGTGTATGTTTTTGTCCAGGAAAATAAATCCCTGACTACTGCCGAGGAAATTATGGGAGAATGAATCCCTGGTTTCCTGTTGGAGATGAAGAATAAGCATATCTTCAAATTTTGTTGAAAGGATGCTTTCACTGGGGAAGATCACTCCAATGTCAGCTGCTATCTGGTCGGATCCAGGCTTCACAGTTGCTGAGGATGAAGTAGTCGATTGCTATCTGGTCGGGTCCAGGCTTCACAACCACTTACTGGAGGATCAGACGAATTAACTGTTATCTGGTCGGATCCCAGG
Organism: Vicia faba; assembly: GCA_948472305.1. Taxonomy (NCBI): domain Eukaryota; kingdom Viridiplantae; phylum Streptophyta; class Magnoliopsida; order Fabales; family Fabaceae; genus Vicia; species Vicia faba. The sequence goes on from CATIWC010000363.1 coordinate 216,548, forward strand.
CTTTACAGAAAATTCCTTGAAATTTAATAGTTATCTAGTCGGATCCAGGCTTCACAACAACTTGCTGGGGATACGGAAGTTAACTATTATCTGGTCAGATCCAGGCTTCGCAGTAACTTGGAATGGCAACTACTATCTGGTCGGATCCAGGCTTCATGGTTTTTGGAAAGTTGTATTATTATCTGGTCGATTCCAGGCTTCATAGTGTCTTTCTGGGGATCATAGTTAATTGTTATCTGGTCGGGTTCTAGGTTTCACAATAAACTGTTTGGAAACTGTTATCTGGTTGGGTCCAGGCTTCGCAAATTTCTGAGGTCGATGCGATCAATTGTTATCTGGTCGGGTCCAGGTTTCACAATAAACTGCTTGAAAACTGTTATCCGGTCGGGTCCAGGCTTTGCATATTTCTGAGGTCGATGCAGTCAATTATTATCTGGTCGGGTCCAGGTTTCACAATAAAATGCTTAGGGATTTAGTTGTTATCTAGTCGGTTTCCAGGTTTCACAACAAATCTCTGAGGGTGGTTGCTATCTGGTCGGATCCAAGCTTCACAACGGCTTTTTTGAAAGGATGGAAATGAAAACTGATATTTGGTCGGGTCCAGGTTTCTCAACAATTTGTTGGGGATATGGAGGCAACTCTACTGGGGAAAAGAGGTTAAACCTTGGTCGGATTGAGTTCAGGTTCTTCTATATGTTTGAAGAGCTAGGCTACTATCTGGTCGGGTCCAAATATCATAGCATCTTTAAGATCAACTGTTATCCGGTCGGGTCCAGGCTTCAGTAATAACTTGAAAATTGTGTTAATATCTGGTCGGATCCAGGTTTCATAGCATCTTGGAGTTGAGATCAACTGTTATCTGGTCGGGTCCAGGTTTCAGTAATTGGAGAAGTCAAATTGTTATCTGGTCGGGTCCAGGTTTCAGTAACTTGAAAAAGCTGTTAATATCTGGTCGGATCCAGGCTTCAAAGCATCTCTTGGAAATAGTAAAGGCTTAACTGACGGCTTTACTGGAGATTAGGGGTTGTGGTCCTGAGATTTACAATAATCTCAAAGGGAAATTCAAACTGGAGAGTATAGACTCAGTCGGGTAAGGCAGACTCAGCTTGGGGAGGATACAACCAACTGGGGATGATGGGCTCAACTGGGGATGATGGGCTCAGTTGGGGATGATGGGCTCAACTGAGGATGATGGGTTCAGCCGAGTAATTTGTGGTGTCTTGATTGTTGTATGTTGAGACTTTTGAACTCGGTTGGGGAAATAACTCTGTTGGGGAATAAACCATGTTGGGGAGGTGAATTTCCTTTAGGAAAGAATTCCCTATGCTTCAATCTTGTCGAAATTAACTTAGTTGGGGAGAAAGCGACCAAGAGGTTGAGACTTTGGTCAGGGATTTTCCTATGCAAAGAGACTTTGTGGGCCGCTCCGTTGGGGAAAGGTTTGTTGCTGTCATCCTTGTGGGGATAATGATGATGAGATAACTCTGTGGGGCTATTTCATATATATTAAAGAGATGCTTAATGCTGTTGTGTGCTGATGCTCTGTTGTTGATGTTGCTGCTTAGCAGGACACATGTGCCAAATAGTTTTAATTATGTTCATATGCATATATTCATTCAATTTTAGTCATAGGACAAATTTGCATTCAAAACGAAGACAGAAAATTTTGCACTTCAAAGTGTATTTGTATTGATATTTTGCCCATGAATAGGTGTTTTTTGGTACAGAGAGATGGAGAAACTAGTAAGAGGAAATCTTCAAAAGGAAAACAAAATTAAGAATGAAAAACAAATAGCCATGTGAAATGACCTCATTGCCTTCTAGCTCTACTATTTCCCCAATGTCTTCGAATGTCCCTTGCCGTTGATCGAAGTTGATTGGATTGATCCTGGACCAATTGAATTTGGACCTTGGTGATAGAATTGACTGTGTTGATTCCACGGGACATAGTCGTACGCTTTTAATCCTTAATTTTTGCCTGAACCGCCCTTTCGGGTTTTCGGTCCACCAGGATACCCTTTTTTGCCCAAGTCTCCCTTTTGAGTTTTCAACTTGTCGGGTGTACAACCTTTTGCATATATCCCTAATTTTTGCCCAAACATTTTGGTTTGCCGGGATGCCCCTTTTTTGCTTAGGTGTGTCAACCTAACGGGTCTCTTATGCGTAGTATTTTTTAACTATGTCCGTGTTTATAGGATGCGGGAAATCCTCACCGTCTATGGTAGTCAACATCATGGCACCGCCAGAGAAAACTCTCTTGACAACAAATGGCCCTTCATAGGTGGGAGTCCATTTTCCTCTGGGGTCACCTTATGGTAAAATGATGTGTTTTATCACCAAGCCACCAACATGATATACTCGGGGCTTGATCTTTTGTTGAAAGCCTTAATCATCCGTTTTTGATACGTCTGACCATGGAAAATAGCAACTAATCATTTTTCGTCAATCAAGTTCAGCTGATCCAATCTTGTTTGAATCCACTCGTCTTCGACTAAGCCTGCCTCAATCATAATCCTCAGCAAGGGAATCTGAACTTCCACTGGCAGAACAGCTTCCATGCCATAGACTAGAGAAAAGGGAGTTGCCCCAGTTGATGTTCTAGCTTAAGTACGGTAGCCATGTAGAGCAAACGGCAACATCTCATGCCAATCTTTATAGGTTACTACCATCTTCTGCACAATCTACTTGATATTTTTGTTGGCCGCTTCGACCGCACCATTCATTTTTTGTCTATATGGAGAAGAATTGTGATGCTTGATCTTAAACTGAGTGCAAAGCTCAATAATCATAGCATTATTGAGGTTAGTCCCATTGTCGGTGATGATCCTTTCAAGGATACCATAACAGCATATGAGATTGTGTCTGATGAATCTGGATACCACATTCTTGGTGACTGAGGAAAATGAGGCGTCTTCGACCCATTTGGTGAAATAGTCGATAGAAACAAAAATAAAGCGATGTCCGTTGGAAGCTGTGGGCTTGATCTCTCTGATCATGTCAATTCCCCACATTGCAAATGGCCATGGAGCGGTCATGACATTCAGAGGGATAGGAGGTACATGGACCTTGTCAGCATAGATTTGGCATTTGTGACAGGTTCTCGAATGTTGATGGAAATCAGCCTCCATCGTTGACCAATAGTAACCTGCTCTTAAGATTTTCTTAGCCATCGTATGTCCACTTGAGTGAGTATCGAAGAGACCATCGTGCATGTCTTCCATGATTTTCTCTGCCTCCTTCTTGTCCATACATCAAAGTAGAGTTGAATCATGGTTGCTCTTGTACAATATCCCGTTACTTAGGAAGAATTTGGCTGCAAATCTTCGTAAGAACTTTCTATCATTGATAGATGCCCCCTCTGGATACTCTTGTGCTTTAAGGTATCTCATCACCTCGTGGTACCATGGCTTTTCTACATCGGTGTCAAGCTCATAGAAATATGCAGGTTTATCGAATCTTTCAATTGTAATCATAGGGGCTTCGTTATCCCATCTGACCTTGAACATTGAAGACATGGTTGCCAAAGCGTCAGCCAACTGGTTTTCTTCCCTAGGGAGGTGCTCAAAAGTGATCTCTTCGAAGTGAGGAATCAGGGATAGCACAAGTTCCTTGTAAGGGATAAGATTAGGGTGTTTAGTGTCCCAATCTCCTTTTACTTGGCTGATCACTAAGGCGGAATCCCCGAACACATCCAAATGTTTGATCCTTAGGTCAATAGTAGCTTTCAGACCTAAGATGCATGCTTCATACTCGGCCATATTGTTTGTGTAATCGAAACATATTCTGGAAGTGAAAGGAGTGTGGAAACCTTCAGGAGAGATGATCACAACACCAATTCCGTTACCTAAAGCGTTGGAAGCTCCATCAAATACCATAGTCCATCGGGATCCTTGTTCAGGTCCGTCATACGGTCCAGATTTCGCACAGTCGGTTACCAGCATGATGTTCTCATCAGGGAAGTCGAAATTCATTGATTGATAATCATCCACGGCTTGATGGGCCAAATGATCTGCTAGTACACTTCCTTTGATGGATTTTTGAGTTGTGTATTAGATGTCATACTCGGTTAAGATCATTTGCCATCTGGCTATCCGTCCGGAAAGGGAAGGTTTCTCGAAGATGTACTTGATTGGGTCAATTTTAGAAATCAATAGAGTTGTATGAGTCAACATATACTGTCTTAGCTGGCGAGCAGCCCATGCCAGAGTGCAGCAAGTTTCCTCAAGCAGTGAATATCTGGTTTCACAGTCGGTAAACTTTTTGCTCAGGTAATAAATAGCAAGCTCTTTTCGGCCAGACTCGTCATCTTGGCCCAAAACACACCCCATAGAATTCTCTAGTACTGTCAAGTACATGATCAAGGGTCTTCCTTCAACTGGAGGCATGAGAATATGAGGTTCTTGTAGGTATTCTTTGATTTTGTCAAAGGCAATCTGGCATTCATTGTTCCACCTGACTACCTGATCCTTCTTCAAGAGTTTGAAGAGTGGCTCACAAGTAGCAGTTAAGTGTGATATGAAATGGGCAATGTAATTGAACGACCCAAGAATCCTCTGACTTCTTTTTCAGAATGGGGGACTGGCATTTCTTGGATGGCCTTTATCTTGGCAGGATCAACTTCAATGCCTTTATTGCTGACAACAAAACCTAGAAGATTTCCAGAGCGTACTCCAAACATGCACTTGTTAGGGTTTAACCTCAGTTTGTACTTCTTCAGTCTCTCGAATAGTTTGTGCAGGTGATCGAGATGTTCTTCTTCGATTTGAGACCTTGAAATCATATCGTCCATATAGACTTCTATCTCATTATGAATCATGTCATGAAATAAAGCAACCATAGCCCTTTGATATGTTACCCTTGTATTCTTTAATCCAAAGGGCAGGACCTTGTAGAAGAAGGTACCCTATTGCGTAACGAAAGTAGTCTTTTCCATATCTTCGGGAGCCATCCTTATTTGGTTATAGCCTGAGAAGTCATCCATGAATGAGAAAACCTTATGTTGGGCAGTATTTATCAACCAAGACATCAATGTGTGGTAGAGGGAAGTCATCCTTGGGGCTTGCCCTATTCAGATCCCTATAGTCTACGCACGTGCGAATTTTCCCGTCTTTCTTTGGCACTGGCACTATATTGGCCACCCATTGAGGATAGGACGTTACAGCTAGGAACCCTGCATCAAACTGTTTCATTACTTCGGCTTTGATCTTTTCAGCCATATCAGGCCTCATGCGACGAACCTTTTGTTTAACATGAGGGCAGTCTTCTTTAGTTGGCAGACAATGAACCACGATGTCGGTATCCAACCCAGGCATATCTTCATAAGACCAAGCAAATACTTCCACATAATTGCATAAAATCTGAACCAATTTGTTCTTAACACTGTTATCCAAATTAGCGTCGATCCTGATTTCCTTCTTATCTGACTCAGTACCCAATTTGATAACCTTTACTAACTCTTCATGTGGTTGAATAGCTTTTTCCTCTTGTAATAGAAGTCTGGCTAGTTCTCCTGGTATATCATAATCTTCCTTGCCTTCATCTTCGGCTTGGTGAATTAGATGTTCGAAATTATACTTGGCAATAGTAGAGTTGTTAACAATAAGATCCATAGTGGATGAAGATCTGCAAATGTGTGTGTGTGTGTGTGTGCGCATGTAAGATACATGGCTATTGAAAAATGTAATAAAGGAAATGAAAGACAATGAACATAAAATTTGAATGCAAAGAGGTCCAATGGTTTATATTAAATGATCATATGATAGATGAAACATGAGCAAAACCCTTAACAAATGGACCAAAGTGCCCCGGGAAAGGCACATGGCTTAAAAGTCGTTGTTTGGAAATAGTATTACAGACATAGAGTTCTTGAATTGGCGGAAAAAGTAAACAGTAATTACTCCTCAATGAAAGAAACAGGAGTGAAATCCTTTGCATGCCAATTGTTGATCTTCCCTTTGGTTGTTGGGTAGATCCAGTCTTTAAAAGCACACTCATCATCGGAGTCTTCTACCGCGTTCACTTCATGATTTTTGAGGTGGAGAGGCGGATTTCCAGCACGAGCCCTTCTAACTTCTTTCTGAGCTTGGGAGGTGAAACCTAACCCAAACTTGTCTGCCTTGAACGAGATATCGAGGAGTTAGCCCCACATCACATTGTTTCCTTCTTCTACCACAGCACGGGCATCCTTAAGAGAAACCATCTTGGGGATAACTTTATCAGCTCTTGGCGTGTCGGAGGATATTTTGGTGGCGGCCACAACTTCAAAATTTTGGCAAGGAGTTTCTATGAATTCACCATCCATTTCTACGTACTTGAAAGAATTGAGATGGCTTACCATAAATTCTTCATCGCTGCAAACAGCGACAACCTTCCCTTGAACTGGATATTTTAACTTCTAGTGGGGAGTAGAAGTGACCGCACCTTCCCCATGGATCCATGGGCGCCCAAGCAAGCAAGAATACGCAGGGCGTATGTCCATTATATATAATGTGGAGTTGAAAATTTGTGAACCAACCTTAATTGGGAGATCCACCTCTCCATGAACCATCCTTTTCGACCCATCAAATGCCCTCGCAATAATATCACTTGGCTTCAAAACCAAACCTTCACAGTCTAGCCGATCTAAAGCGCCTTTAGGTAACACATTTAGAGATGAGCATGTGTCAACCAAAACATGTGCCAGAGTGGTCCCCTTACATTCAACAGAAACATGCAAGGCTTTATTGTGATTCTTTCCCATGGGAGTTAAATCTGCGTCGGAGAACCCCAGACCATTGTCAGCTGTCAGACTTGCTACGCAGTTCTCAAATTGGTCGGCTGTGGTTTCTTGAGGCACATGATCCTTTTTCAAAAACTTAATCAAGGCTTGTGCATGGGCGTCGGAACATAGCAATAAGGACAACATTGATATTTTAGAAGGGGTTTGCCCCAACTGCTCTACTATTTTGAAGTCGCTTTTCTTGATGATCTTCAGAATCTCTGCCAACTCTTGAGTGGATGGTTCTTCCATAAAAAACTTTTTAGTAGGTGCCTCTTCCCTGGCAGGCTCACCTTCTTTCCCTTTCCCTTTTAGTACTGATACCAGAATTTCCATTGGTTATGCAGACTGGAACTGTGGTTGGTGGTGAGATAACAAGGGAAAAGACCCTTCTTGTTCTTGTGACTTTACTAGAACCAGTAATATTAGTAACACCAGCTTCATTATCATCAATCCAAGAATCTTTTTTTACCCCATGGTAATAAACCTCGGCACCGTAATTCCATGGTACCTCTTTATCAGAGATGTATGGAACAGGTCCGGCAGCAGTGATTATGAGAGGAGCAATGATCGGTTTGTTCGAAATCCTGATAGGACCTTTGGATGAGATCCTAAGAGGTTTGTTTGAAATTGTTGTGATGTCCAAATATTCATCTTTGTCGATTGAATTTTTGATGGTGGGAATCTTTTCGAATAGAATCTCGCGGCTATTTATCAAGCGTTGCACGCCTTTCTTCAGTAGCTCGCATCCATTTTCTCGTTGATCACAACAGGCACAATTTTTGGAACCTCCAGGAAACACACCGGCTTTTAGCAAATTAGCTTTCACAATGGTCATGGGAGTTGTTAAATTTTCGACAGAGGCGATAAAAGTAACATCATCAATGGCATTAACCCCTTTGCCATGTTTCGGCATTGGCGCGGTTATCACGTTTGGAGTAGCGGGTGGATCAAACTCAATTGTCTTGTTATCTATCAAATCTTGAATTTTGTTCTTCAAGGCCCAGCACTGATCGGTCTCATGGTCGGGGCTGTTGGAATGGTATGGGCATTTCAAATTCGGTTTGTAATTAGGTGAGGAAACATCAGGGTTGGATGGTGGATTGCGCAGAGTCACCAAATTGGCCTTTAGCAGATGTTGTAAGGATTGTGATAATGACATGCTTATTCTTGTAAATTGTCGTCGGGGAACTTCAGGTCTCTGATTGTTGGAGGGTTTCCTTTGAGTAGGTTGAGGGTTGGAAATTAACACAGCGTTTACAGATGAATGATGGTTCTTCTTGGTATGGGATCTTGCCCCATACACAACATTTGTTTCCTTTTTACATTGAAGGGCCTTCTGACGGAGTTGGATGTGGAACCAGATGCCATAGGAATTTTGCTGCTTCTAATACTGCTTTCAATCCTTTCACCAGTTAAAATCAACTTGGAAAATTCAGACGAAGAACTTCTAATTAACAGGTTGAAGAATGGACCAGTTAACGTACACATAAACATATCAACTAGCTCTCTTTCAGTCAAAAGTGGTTGGACCCTACTGGCAAGGTCCATCCACTTTTGGGCATATACTTTAAATCCTTCGTTACTTCCCATGGTCATATTCTGAAGTTGAACTCTCATTGGTGCCAAGTCGGTGTTATATTGATGCTGGTGATAGAAGGCAGTGGCCAAATCCTCCCACGTATGGACGCGAGAACCTTCTAATTGATAAAACCACTCTAGCTAAGTTCCAACTAGACTCTCTTGGAAAAAGTGAATCCACTGTTTTCTGTCAGCAGTGTGTGGTTGTATTTTACGCACATAAGATCTTAGATGTAGTTTGGGATAGGAGACCCCATCATACTTGGCAAAGACTGGTGCCTTGAACTTATAAGGAATGACGACCCCAGGAACTAGGCCTAAATCACTAAAATCCAAGCCAGGCACAGCTTGAAATTCAACTGCCTTTAGCCTATCCTCCTATTCTTTGTACTTTTCCTCACCAGCAGGTGGGTATTGTTCATCAAAGTGATCCTCATCTTCAGAAGCTTGATCAATCACACCCTTAGCACGGGTGCTTCTTGCCTCTTCTACTTGGTTCTCATCCTCCTCAGATGAGTCTTCGAATATTTGCACTTGGCGAATCGGTTCTTTGAATCTCTTCCCCATGTTGATGAGGGCCTTCTTTTTCTTATTTTTGGTTGTCAATGTTGTCATTAGCTCTTGCTGCCCTTTGGCCAAGGTCATCAAGGTGGCTTGGAACTGAATGTTCTGAGCTTGCAAGTCCTTCACTGTTTGTTCGAGATCAATTCTTACTGAAATAAATAGTAGAAGGATGAGGAAACCTGTTGTGAAAAGCTTTCTTATGATATGATGCATGAATATGTATATGCAAATGATTTCAAGGATTTAAAGAATTTAAATTTGTATAGACAAAGAGTGAACAAACGTTAACTTGCATTAAAGAGTTCTGATTTGAATACAAACATGCCTCTTGGGCTTACAACAACAGAAATAAGCATAAAGTAAACTCCTAAGACAGAAAAGTTGTGCGCATCCTCTTTGGCGCAATGTAGGTGTTTAAACTTCTTTCTTCATGAAGCTCCCTTGTAAGCTCTAATATCTTCTTCTTGCCCTGATAGAACTTAGCTTCAAAGGTGTCTCGCTCTCCTCTTAACTGAATCCAAGCATTTTTCAAATCTTCAAGAGAAGTAGGCATATCAGGATAGAGGATTGTATGTGGAACGTCTCCCTCAACTACTGACTCCATGATAACAAGTAAGACGGCTTCATAAGGCATCTTAAGACTTTGAGCGCGAGCCCGCACCCATTTAAGATAAGGTTCCAAAGGAATAGAATTCTTGCGCCCCAACGTCTTGCTATCAATTTTGTTAACCATACCACAAGCTCGTATAAATCTTTAACGGTAACCTTGGGTATCGCTTTCGTAGTCAAACGCAATTCCTTGGATGAGTACCTCATGAGGGCCATCTCTCCTAGCGTATCCAAATTGTCGCAAAGCTAAACAAGGGTTGTAAGTAATGCCTCCCCTAATGCCAAGTAGAGGTACATTAGGGAATTCCCCACGGCGATCAATGATGGTAATGTCTTCCAAAGAGCGATAATACCAACGGATATCAACATGTGAAAGTGACATCAATCTTTTAGACCACCTCATACCTTATTCATTCTTCACCACGGATCGAGGTAGGTGTGAAATAAACCACCTAGCCAAAAGGGGAGTGCAACACATCAAAGTCCCTCTTTTCTTCAAAGTGCGAGAGTGAAGAGAATGCAAGATGTCTCCAAGCAATGTAGGCATCGGATTACGAGATATGAAAACTTTGATCGCATTCATATTTATAAGTTGGTCAGGATTGGGAAATAGTACCAACCCATAGACGAGAAGAGCCAAAATTTCCTCAAAGGCTTGTAGATCCAAAGTATTCCAACACTCTTGAGCTTTCTCCAACAAAAACTTTGCTAGGAACCCTTTAACACCACTCCTTGTTACCCAATTTGCTACTATGTCATATGGTTGCAAATGTAGAGCTCGAGCAATTTCCTCAGGTTTAGGGTCTCTTTCAATACCGTTGAAAGGTAACTGATCAAGAATATGGATCCCCATGAGTTGATAAAATTCTTCCAAAGTGGGCACAAGTTGGTAATCGGGAAAAGTGAAGCAATGATGCAAAGGGTCGAAGAATTGGACAAGCACCTTTACCATATCTTATTCAATACTTGAGGTAATCAAAATAAGGAGTCGACCATGTCTTTTGGTGAATGGAGAATCTTCAGGGACCCTTGATACTAAATCCTTGAGTTGTGGAGGTATCCTCATGAGACTGACTTGAATGGTTTTCCTGCGAAAAGAATCCATGTCCTACAAAACAGAACAAAGATAAATCCGAAAATCCTTGAAATGGTTAGTGAGTATGAGTATGATGTGTATGATGCTTATGATGTTATGTACAAGTATATATACAAAGCAAACAAGTCCTTAGGTTTAGGCTTGCATGGAGTCTCATAGGTAAGTACCCTCTTGAAGTTTAGTTGGCTCAACCTGTCCTAGTTAATAGTAACCGGGTTCTAAGGGATCTCAATATCACTGACCTTTCCCACAAACTTCGTTTCGATTGACAACTGACTTGCCACCAAACAAAGCTCGGGAGTCAAATCTCAATGAGTGTAGTATCGAGTATCGACCAACTTCAGACTACACCAAAGCCAGTCATCTCACTACGTCCTAATGGCCAAGTTGGTCAAGTAAGGCTCTAAGGTTAATTGATGCTTCACGACACCACACGGCGGCCCCGTACTCTCCTTGATTGACTCGAGGGTTACCGGTACTAACCAAAGTGCCACATCAATGTAGCTACTGCTCCAACTGTGTCGGTATACCCCGCACAGTTCCCTCATAGTTTATTGCTACTTACCTAAAAAGTGTCCCCAAATCCGGGTGTAGGATTTAAAACAAACCCAAACAAGGAACCAAAAATGTAAAGCAAACAAATCAAACAAGTATAAGCAAGTAAATGTGATCTAACCCTAAGGTAACCCCACTTTTAAGAATTTACCCAGCAGAGTCACCAGTTCTGTGATACGGTGGGAGAACTGACTTGGGTGTTTTGCGTTTGTGTTCGCAAATGTTGCAGTTTAGCAAGAGTCGCCACCGACTTTTATTTTATCCAAAAAGGAAAGGTGAAAAAGCACAGGAAAGCCCACATGTATTGAATGGACCTTTTATGAGTCTTTCAAATAGCCCACGTGTAAGCCTTGTGCATTCTTCGAATGGGAAACCAACGTGTTCATAATGTAGTAATCCTGGGCTTTGTGAAATGAAGGTAGGAATGAAGAGGAAACTTTTGCCTTGTGCGCTGAAGGCAAGCATAGAGGGAGTATTTGCCTAGTGAATCGAAGGAAAATCTGAGGAAGCTTTTGCCTTGTGAATCGAAAGCAAGCCTGAAGCAGCCAATGTGCAATCTAAACCTTGTGAATTGAACTTGATCGAAGGAGGCCTAGCACCCAATCGAAGCTTGTAAATCAGGCTTGCATCGAAGGAAACTCAACGCTCAATCGAAGCTTGCTCAGATGCCAATCGAAATACCTTGTTCAGGTGTCAATTGAAAGACAGTGGAATATCTCGAAAAAAATTATTTTCCTTAAGCAAGTGTTTGTAACCACCATGCAAAGGGAATATCTTGGAAAACATGAGGGAAAATTTTGGGGTGCAACAGCTTCCCCTGTTCAATCTTCTTGAACCTGAAGATTTAGATTGGCTTGTTTGCCTTTCGTGATCTGAAGGTGGGAGATGATTGGACACTAGAGTGTCCAGAAATTTGCGCTCGCATGATGTGATGGTTGACTGTGTGGGGAATGGGCTTAAAGATGCCATTTGGAGAAGATGACTGAGAATTATCGGAGATGGGCTTAAAGATGCCATCCAAAGTAAGTGCTGAGTTCATAAGAGGTCTCTTTGTGGGGGATTCTTATTCCTGTTGTTTGAGGAGGAGTCCGCCGGGGAATGTTGATTTCTGTTGTTCTCCTGCTTGAGGAAAACTTTGTGGGGAATAGAGTATGGGAACTCCAGTTGTCCATGGCTCTACTAAGGAGTTATCTCTAGACTGGAGAGATGAAAGTTTGATGTTTTCTGGTTGAAATCCAGGTTTCACTGTAACTTGCTGGGGAGAATGAAATTAAATGCTATCCGGAAATGTATCAGAAGAAACCTGTGTAGGGCTATTTCAGGATGAGTCTGTGTTGGACTGCCTCTGGAAATATATGAGAAAGCCTGGGTAGAGCTGGTTTATGATGAGTCCGGGTAAGACTTTATCTGGAAATGTATGATAAGGAACCTGGGTAGGGCTGCTTCGTTTGGTCATGTATGAGAAGGAACCTAGATAGGGCTGCTTCATCTGGTCATGTAGATAGTTTTCTTGTCTTGTTATAGGTATTAATCTGGAACTTGTTTTTATCATTCGTTGAGATAGATGTCCTGGATGGTTTCAAGTATTAATCTCTGACCTTGGAAAGAAAGTTAGTTTTCTTGGCTTGTTACAAGTATTAATATTCAATTTGCTCATGTAGATAGTTTTCTTGGCTAGTTACAGGTATTAATCTATAATCGATCGTCGACAGATAGTTGTCCTATCTTGTTACAAGTATTAATCTGGGACATGGCAACATTGGTCGCATAGATAGTTCCCTGTCTGGTTTCAGGCATTAATCAGTGGCCTGCTGCATTTGTTGGTAAACTTGTCTTGCCTCGGGAGTTCATACCACTTGGTCGTGTAGATAGTTTCCTTGTCTGGTTTCAGGCATTAATCTTTGACCTGCTGTGCATAAGTTGATAGTATTCGTTTGTCTGCAAATTCAACCTGAAAAGGTAAAGTCAGTTTCATGCGATGTCATGATGTATGAATTGCATGATGCTCTCAAAACAAATGAGATTGTGATATATGCAATTGTGTCGCATATGCTATGATGTTTGTAAAATGATGCATGAATGCAATGTATGAACGCGTTAGCTATTCTGTTGCAGTGTTGTTGAATTAAGGGAAATAAATCCCTGATTGTTGTTGGGGATGAAGAATGTAGGTCTTTAAATTTGTTGAAGTTGGACTGCTGGGAGATGATCTTCCGTTGTTAGAGAAATAAACTTTGTTGGGGAAAGAAATCTCGGTGAACCTCTTGGGGATTGTCAGAATGAATCTATGTCCTGATTGTATCTGTACCATTTCCAGAGGAGAATCTGGAATAAATGTCAGGATGACATCCGTCTCTGGATCGTACCTAAACCGTTTTAAGAGGAGAATTTGGAATAAGTATCAGGATGACATCCAACTCTGGATCGTACCTGAACCGTTTCTAGAGGAGAGTCTGGAATAAGTGTCAAGATGGCATTCGTCTCTGGGTCGTACCTGAACCATTTCTAGAGGAGAATCTAGAATAAGTGTCAGGATAACATCCGTCTCTGGATTGTACCTAAACCGTTTCTAGAGGAGAATCTGGAATAAGTGTCAGGATGACATTTGTCTCTGGATCGTACCTGAACCGTTTCTAGAGGAGAATATGGAATAAGTGTCAGGATGACACCTATCTCTGGATCGTACCTGAACCGTTTCTAGAGGAGAATCTGGAATAAGTGTCAGGATAACATCTGTCTCTGGATTGTACCTAAACCGTTACTAGAGGAGAATCTGGAATAAGTGTCAGGATGACATTCGTCTCTAGACCGTACCTAAACTGTTTCTAGAGGAGAATCTGGAATAAGTGTCAGGATGACATCCGTCTCTGGATCGTACCTGGACCGTTTCTAGAGGAGAATCTGGAATAAGTGTCAGGATGACATCCGTCTCTGGATCATACCTGAACCATTTCTAGAGGAGAATCTGGAATAAGTGTCAGGATGACATCCGTCTCTGGATCGTACCTGTACCGTTTCTAAAGGAGAATTTGGAATAAGTTTCAGGATGACATCCATCTCTGGATCGTACCTGAACCGTTTCTAGAGGAGAATCTTGTTTATTTAGAATGTTTCCATTAGGAATTCATGTTTTGTTGTTTGGAGAAGAAATTTGTTGGGGAAGGGAAACTCCATAATCCGCTTGGGGATTTTGTGAGATCCTGCTGGGAAATCCTGAGAAGCTTGGCGACTTCACTGGGGAATTTTTCTTAGATGTCAGAGCAGTAGTTGGAGATTCTTGCTCCGTAGGGGATATGAGAACACCTGACATCATTAGGTCGCATGCTAAGAATATGGCAGTGACCTTGTAGTAGAATGCCCCTGCCTCGGTACCTGCTAGAGAAAATATCAGTCGGGGATTTTGTAAATGGTTTGACAGTTATCCCAACTCTTGGAGTCCTTGGTGAATGCTGATCAGGGTAATAAACCTTCTACTAATAGACAAGGGACGAGATAATGGGACATAGTCGTACGCTTTAATCCCTAACTTTTGCTTGGACTTTCCTTTTAGATTTTCAGTCCATCGGGATACCCTTTTTTGCCCAAGCCGCCTTTTCAGGTTTTTGACTTGTCGGGTGTACAGATTTTTTCATATGTATACCCCTAATTTTTTCCTGAGCTCTTTTGGTTCACCGGGATGCCCTTATTTTTTCCTAGGCCAGTCAACCTAGCGGATCTTTGCTCATGCGTAGTATTTTTCGACTATGTCCATGTTCGCCGGGTGCAGAGGATTGTCATTGTCCATAGTAGTAAGTGTTGCCACACTTCCAGAAAATGTTTGTTTGATCATACATGATTTGTTGCTAGAATTCATGTCCAATGCCCCAAGTGATTCAGATGGAGATATGCCCCTGGCTATTTGGCATTTTTGAGAGACTCCTTGAACCTTGACTTGACCGCCCTAGATCAGTTGGACACCATGCTATGCCCCCTTGATTATGAAAGGCCTGTTACTGGAATGTCTTTCCATCTGAGGTGATTCTGTCCATTGAGAGGATTTTCGTTCATCGAATATCCGTTTGTGCGAATTTCTATGTTGTTGAACAATTAGTCATATGAAAACAAAGGTATTTTAAAAATGCAAAGCTTATGTCTGTCTTGATGTTTGGAAATTCGTTTTTTTAGTAAAATAAACAAATTTTGTAAGAATGTGATATCAACTCAGGATTTATAGCAAACCTTATAGGAGTCAGGATACCTTCTTGTAACAATATGCTTTCAAACTAACCCATGCTTCAACTAGGACTTTTAGCGGTTGTAACGTGGCCTGGTTCACGGTTTAAGAAACAAAGGATAAAGGCTCAAACTTTATTTGTATCCAACCCATTCTTCGTGATGTTCTTCAGTCCTATACTCAGTTAATTGTGTGTTTAAATCCCAATTGAGTCTGGAATCTTTGCTCTGATACTTGGTGATGGTTCAGAAATTGAACGTTTGTTTGAGAAGGCAATCATTTTTGTAACCTTTTATTTTTTTGTTGAGGATTTGTAGGACCTCTTTTTTTATTTTGTTATCTCTACTTTTGCCTGAACTATTTCTTTTACGATTACAGTCAGCGGGACGCCTCAGTTTATCTTAAGTCTCCTTCATAGGTTTTTGACTTAACGGGCTTTTTATTTTGAGAGATAATGACTGCCTGTCTTGATGATTATACGGAACCATCACCATCTTTTAGAGAGCACCTTCTACACTATTTGTCGTGCATAAAGGTAGAGCTTGGACTGGATGCATATCTGAATTAACTGAGAAAACTACCCTTCCCCGGGTTATAATTAAGGGTTTTAATTTGTGTGAAAAGAAAAACTCCTACTTCTTAGGCTCAAAGGGATTGACTAGGGATTATCTTCCTTATAACTCCGCTGTTTAGGTTTTGAAACAACACTTGTACATCGCCAGCAGGGTCTGTTCAAAAGCATACTGTAGAGATCATGGTATTATTTTCGTCATCCCCCCTCTAAAGGCTTAGAGCTTTTGATCAGGAGTTGAATATCACAAAAGAAGTAAAAACACAGTTTTAATAGAGTGGATACAAATGAAATAATTCAAGACAAACATATGCAATGCATTGATGAAAGTAACCAAAGTCTGACAAAGAGATAAGTGTTTAAAAAAACAAAGAAATTACAAATGAAAGTTTGAATGAACAAAAATTTCTCTGCCTAAACTTCGTCACTTCAGATGATATGCCTTTGAGGGATGGCATAAGAATTCAGCTTGACCATCTTGTGTAAACTCCAGCACTCCTTTGTCGATCAAGTCTTGAATCTCATTTATCAACGTCCAACAACTATTAGTGTCATGTCCAGGACTGTTGGAGTGGTACGCACACCTTGCATTTGGATTGTACATTGGGGAAGTAGTGTTGGGATTTTGAGGAGGATCCTTCAACGTAATTATCTTGGCCTCCAACAAGTGTTTCAATTCTTGAGCCAATGACATGTTGATTTCGATAAAGTGTCTTTTAGATGTATTTTGCTTACGCTGATTACCCTGTCGTTGTTGGCGAGGCCGTGGAGTAACAACAATTTGGAAAGGTCTACTCTCCACCAAGCCAACTTCTTGTCTCATCAGGGGCTGATTAATGACTTGGTCCCTAGCCTCGACTATTTTCTTCATACGGTTACATCTGTCTTGATGAAGCTTTCTGATGAAAAATCTCAACTCTTCTTGCTCCTGAGCTAAATTTTGGATAAGAGCCATTTGATTACTCATCTCGATTCTCATCCTTTCCATCTCAGCTTGCAATTTCTCCACCTGGTCATCCTTGTTGTTGTCAGGATATTTCTTGGTCAAGTTCTCAGTGAGGAGTGCTTTCAATTATTCTTGCCCCTTGGATAGATTTAGGAACATTTCTTTAAACTGAGCATCTTGAGTTTGGAGATCTCTATCGTTCTGTTTGAGATCCATTTTCCTTGTTGAAATAAACAGCGAGAATGACAGAATGACATCCGTCTCTAGATCATATTTGCATTGTACTTGAAACATGTGTTGAATGAGTGTCAGAATGGCATCCATCTCTGGATCGTATCTGCACTGTACTTGAATAGAATCTGGAGTAGGTGTCAGGATGACATCTGTTTTTGGATCGTACCTGAATCGTTTCTAGATAAGACTCTGGAGTAAGTGTCAGGATGACACCCGTCCTTGGATCGTACCTGAATCGTTTCTAGATGAGAATCCGGAGTAAGTGTCAGGATAACATCCATCTTTGGATTGTACCTGAACCATTTCTAGATGAGAATCTTAAATAAGTATCAGGATGACATCCGTCCTTGGATCGTACCTGAACTGTTTCTAGATGATGTGTTGAAGTAAGTGTCAGAATGACATCCGTCTCTGGATCGTATATGCACTGTACTAGGATAGAATCTGGAGTAGGTGTCAGGATGACATCCATTTTTGGATCATACCTGAATCGTTTCTAGATGATAATCTGCTTTATTCGGAATGTTTCCGTAGGGAAATCCCGAGAAGCTTGGTGACTTCATTGGGGAATTTCCATTGGAGCAGTAATTTAGAGATTTTGCTCTGCCGAGGGTATGATAACACCTGACATCAATAGTATGCATGCTAAGAACATGGCAGTGACCTTGTAGTGGAATGCCCATGTCTCAATACCTGTTGTAGAAAATATCAACCAGGGATTTTGTAGATGGTTTGACTGTTATCCCAACACTTGGAGTCCTTGGTGAATGCAGATCAGGGTAATAAACCTTCTATTGATTAAACAAATGATAAGATGACGGGACATAGTCGTACGCTTTAATCCATACCTTTTTCCTGGACTGTCTTTTCATATTTTCAGTCCACCGGGATACCCTTTTTTGCCCAAGCCTCCTTTTCAAGTTTTCGACTTGCCGGGTGTACAGATTTTTTGTTTTTATCCCTAATTTTTTCCTAGGCCAATCAACCTAGCGGGTCTTTGTTCATGCGTAGTATTTTCCGACTATGTCCATGTTCACCGGGTATGGATGATTGTCACAGTCCATAGTAGTAAGTGTTATCACACTGCCAGAAGGTGTTTGTTTGATCGTACAGGATTCGTTGCTGGAAATCATGCCCAATGCCCCAAGTGATTCAGATGGAGATCTACCCCTGGCTATTTGTTACCTTTAAGAGATTACTTGAATCTTGACTTGACTTCCCCAAGTGATGGACAATGATCATGCCGTGCCCCTTGGTTGGAAGTGTTTTTCCACTTGAGGTGATCCTTTTCATTGAGAAGGTTTTTGTTAACTAGATATTCGTCATGCGAATTTCTCTATTGTTGAACAAATAGTCATATGCAAACAATGGTATTTTAAGAATGCAAAGCTTATGTCTGTCTTGAAGTTTAACAATTCATTTTTTAGTAAAACAAACAAATTTTGCAAAAGTGTGATGTCAACTCAGGATTTATAGCAAGTCCTACAGGAGTCAGGATACCTTTTGTAACAGTACGCTCTCGAACTAAACCATGCTTCAGTTAGGACTTTTAAGGGTTGTAAAACGTGGCCTGGTCCACAATTTAAGAAACAAAATATAAAGGCTCAAAATTCATTTATACCCACTCGCTCTTCGTGATGTTCTTCAGTCCTATGCTCAGATAATTGTGCATTTTGAATCCCAATTGAGTCTTGCATCTTGTCCTTGATGTTTTGGTGATGGTTCGGATACTGAAAGTTTATTTTGAAAAGGCAGTCATTTTTGTAATCTTCTTTTTGTCGTGGATTTGTAGTAACCTTTTTTTTTGTTTTCGTTATCCCTTCTTTTGCCTGAACTGTTTCTTTTGCGATTACAGTCAGCAAAATGCCCCGGTTTTTCCTTAAGTCTCCTTCATAAGTTTTGACTTAACGGGCTTTTCTTTTTAAAAATAATGACTGCCTGCTTTGATGATTATGTGGAACCATCAGCGTCTTTTGAATTGGAAGGACGTCTTCGATGCCATTCATTGTGTATGAAGCCAAAGATTGCGACTGAATGCGCTTCTGAATTGACTGAGAAACTACCCTGCCGCAGGTTATCATTAAGGGTTTTAATTTGCGTGAAAAGAAAAACTCCTACTTCTTTGGCTCAAAGGGGTTGGCTAGGGATTATCTTCCTTATAAATCCACTGTTTGGGATTTGAAACAACGCTTGTACATCGTCAGCAAGGTTTGTTCAAAAGCACACTGTATGGATTGTGGTATCGTTTTTGTCATCCTCCCTCTAAAGGCTTAGAGCTTTTGATAGAGAGTTGAATATAACAAAAAGGAAGTAAAACATAATTTAAGTATAGTGACAACGAATGAAATAATTCAAGACAAGCATATGCAATGCGTTGATGAAATAACAAAGTTTGACATAAATAAGTGTTCGAACAATTCAAAAGACAATTACAACTTGAAAATTCTAATGAATGAAAAGCCTTCTTGTGAGAACTTGTCACTTTAGATGATGTTCCTTTGAGGAATGGCAGAAGAATTCCAGTTGACCATGTTGTGCGAATTCTAGCGCTCATTCGTCAATCAGGTCTTGAATTTTATTTCTCAATGTCCAACAGCTATTGGTGTCATGTCCAGGACTGTTGGAGTGGTACGCACATCTTGTGTTTGGATTGTACCTTGGGGAGGCTGTGTTGGGATTCTTAGGAGGGTCCTTTAACGTAACCAGCTTGGCCTCCAACATGTGTTGCAATGCTTGAGCCAATGACATGTTGATTTCGGTAAAGCGTCTTTCAGATGTATTCCGCTTATGCCGATTGCCCTGTTGTTGTTGGCGAGGTTGTGGTTGGGCTTATGACGTAGCAGCAATTTGGAAAGGTCTACTCTCTAAGCCAACTTTTTGTCCCATCAAGGGTTGATGAATGACTTGACCCCCAGCCTCGACTATTTGTTTCATACGGTTGCATCCGTCTTGATGAAGCTTGTTGACAATGGTCCTCAGCTCTTCTTGTCCTCGAGCTAGGCTTTGGATAAGAGCCATCTGCCCCAACATTTGGATTCTCATTTCTTCCATCTCAACCTGCAGCTGTTCAACCTGGTCATCCTTGGTGTTATCAGGACGTTTCTTGGTCAGATTCCCAGCGAGGAGTGCTTTCAATTCTTCCTTCCCCTTGGATAGGTTTAGGAACATTTCCATGAACTCAGCCTCTTGAGTTTGAAGATCTCTGTTGTCTTGTTGGAGAGCCATTGATGTAATAAATAGTGAGAACATGAGAGACCTGTACAGGAGCCTACCTGTTATGTGATGACATGTATGATATGCAAATGTTTTCAAGGATATCGATGGGGAAACAAGAAAAATGTTAGGTGTTGAACTTTACAGCTTTGATTGAAGCATTTCGTAACGTTGAAGGTCCTTCTACAAGAGTCAAGCTCACCATATTGAGTGGGTTATAGCCCCTGACTCAAGTTGTTGAGTTTTGATCTTCTGACGGCATTGGCTAGAGGAAAATGAATCCCCTTGCCCCTTGCTAAACGTCTGATTTATCATAACCTACATCATAAACCCTTGAGATCCTTGAAATGGTTAAGAAAATGTTGTGGCATGATGCTATGATGTGTATGTTATGCGTTACGCAAAAGTGTAAGGTGATGAAAATAAGTGAACCCTGCAAGAAATCCAGGTTATTGGATAATGACTGTAAACAAATCCTGCAAGGAAATCATATTGTCAGATGATAAAACCCTGCAAGTAATTCAAGTTGAAAGTAAAAAAGTCACACAAACAGCCTTAGGTTTAGGCTTGCATGGGTTTTAAGGTAGTACCCTCTTGAAGTTGGATTGGTTCAACCTGTCCTGTAATAGTAACTGGGTTCTAAGGGATCTCAATATCACTGATCTTTCCCTCCAAATTTTGTTCCGATAGACAATTGACTTGCCACCAAACAAAACTCAAGAGTCAAACCTCAATGAGTGTAGCATCGAGTATCAACCGGCTTTGGTTTACACCAAAGACGGTTATCTCACTACGTCCTAAAAAGCCAAGTTGGTCAATTAAGGTGCTAAGGTCAGTTGACGCTTTATGATACCACACAGCGGCCCTGTATTCTCCTTAATTACTCAAGGGCTACCGGTACACACCAAAGTATCGCATCAACGTAGCTACTGTTTCAACCGTGTTGGTATACCCCGCACAACTCCCTCATAGTTTATTGCTACTTACCTAAAAGGAATTCCCCGATCCGGGTTTAGGATCCAAATAACCCAAACAGATACCCTTAAAAGTAAATCAAACAAGACAAGCCAAATAAGAAATTAAAATGACCTAGATCCTAAGGTAAACCCCACTTTATAAATCATGTCCCCAGTAGAGTCGCAAGTTTTGTAATACGGTGGCAAAACTGACTGTTGATACTGGTTTTTCGTTTGTGTTTGCAAATGTCGCGGTAAGCAAGAGTCGCTATCGTCTTTTATTTTATCCAACAAAGGAAAAGGGAAAAAGAACAGAAAAAACCTTTTTCGAGATGTTTCTGAGTATGGTGGGTAGATTATAGAAAGGGAAGGTGTTATCACCCTTTCTATCGATGGTTTTCCATGAGCTCTTAGGCACTTGCTCATTTTGAAATTGCTTTTGTTTGTGTTTTGAAAAGCTTTGAAAATGCCTTAGTGCGGCATTTCACTTTATGGTAACCCTTGTGTCAGTCCTCAAGAGTGTGATAAAGCATTTTTGAAAACTTTGTTCGAAAAGTGTAAGTGTGAAAAACTGGTTGTTTTGAGCAAGTACTTAAGAGTTTCTACCTACTCGAAAAAGACTGTTTGTTTTCTTATTTCCTTTAGATAGTGCTATCCTACTATTAAGGAGTAGGTAGCTCCACCGTTGGAGTTTGAGGGATAATCAAAAGGGACGATTATGGTCACTTAAGGCAACAGGGAAAGATCTCTTAGTAACTGTCCTAAAGTTCTAAGATCGCATTTTGTTTTACCGAAGCAACCTTCGAAAGGGACTTGCGATCTCTGAATTTGAGGACAGTCATTAAGAATTCTCACGTTCGAGAATAGTGACCGTATTTCCGAGGATACCAAAGTGGGAGATACCCTAGGGGTGAGCATGTGCAAGTGTTTGATTTCAGTTTATTTATCTTTGCACATTTAGGGTGATCTACCATTTTAATCATTTAATATTTCCATTAAATCCTATAATCATTCATCTAACAGTTAATAGTAGCGAAAAAATAAAATGCGAGAATCTTAAACCTAGCTATTACAAGGCTTTCGGGGATGGGGATTACATAACCAAAAATGGGGAATTAAAACAGTAAATGAAAGCAGTAAAATAATTCCTAGTTAAAAACTATTACAAACCCGTAATCACATATAATAATTAGAAAAATAAATAAGTAAACGCGCGCGAGGAATGACACGGGAATGGATTAAATATCCTATAGAATCTACTTAATTAAAGAAAATATTTTTTGTATTTTTATTTAAGAAAATAAAGTAAAATTGAATTTTGCAAATTAGTCCTAATTTTTAATTAATTTTAATTAAGGAAAACAAATCAAGTTACCCTAATTAAATTAATTTATTTTTAAACAATTAATTTTAATAAAAAGAAAACTAATTCTAACATTTTTTGTGATTTCTTGATTTTATGATTTAATTAAGAAAATGATTTTTAAAGACAAATAAAATAAATAATTAAAACAATAAAAAAAATTAAAGCAAAAAATAAAATGGGCCTACTAGGAGTAGCAATCTGGGGGGTGCAGCTGTTTTTGTATTAAGCCCGTCTTTTGCTGAGCCCTATTGATTTGTTTGGATTCAGTGGGGGTTGCACTTGAAGGTGCACCATGGAACCTGTTTGTGGGACGTTGGATCTGCTTTGAGGATAAATCTAATGTCCAGACCTTAGGCTGTAGGATGGACGCGTTGGAGGATAATGCCCTGAATCCTGCAGAAAATGTTAAGAAAATATAAAATGCATGGGCCTGGATTCGAACCCAGGTCCTTCACTTCACACGCCTTGCCCTTTACCATCTGTGATGGTTAGTCATTCATATACATAATTAAACAAAATAAATATAAGGTAAACATAGCATTATGCCCAGCTGTCACGCGCGCGCCTTTTGGTGGGTCCCTTATGTTTGAATGAGCCAATCAGCAAGCTTCCTCCAGCCACGCCATCATCTTCTCCAACAGTCTGTTATTTTAGACCAAACACTTTTACCTACAGTCCAATCCGTCACTATAGGCTATAGTGACGATTTTTAATTGTAGCTACAAACCTGCAAAACTCTAAAACACAATTCAAGCAGAATAAATTCCATCTAAAGACATGGATCGACTGCAAATCATACCCTGAACACGAAGAGGCCCTTAATTTCGCCTAATTTCGCCTCTAGCTAGGGTTCCCCAATTTGAAGCTTTGGAACTCTAACTATGGGAAACGACTGTACCTGCACTCAAACTCTAATTAAACCATTCCAGCATGTTGTAAACATGATACCAAATGCAAAAATATAAACAAAATATGTTTATGATGGATGCATCAGTGAAATCGAATTTGAAAGAAGTACACAAACTGTGATGAATGGTTGGCGTGATTCTGATGGTTTCAGGCTTTGGGAATGCTTGCAATGGCTTCAGAGGCTCTCCAGGAGTATGTTTTGATACTTGTTTGGGACTGAAATAGACTGGAAATGGAAAATTCGAGTTTGACAACTTTAGTGTTTTTTTGCAAATTGGACAGGGGTTCTCCAGGTTATGTCTCCCTGTTTGATGCTTGCGAGAAGCTTGTTTATAGAGAGAATGATGAGAGGACACGAAAATGCCATGTTTGTAACACTTATGGACAAGCTTTTGAATGTCATGAATGTACATTTGTAACTTTGACCAAAGTTAAGGGATTTTGCCCATTTTCAAATTTGAATGTACCTAGACTGAACTGGCCTTGTTGCACACGAAAATTGGGGCCTCTCCATGTACCAAACCAAGCCCAATGATAATGGCCCATATACTTTGCAATAATCTTGATTTATTTGATTTTTAATTAAATAAAATTAATATAAAATGCAAATAAAATCAATACTATGAAAAATGGTCCTAGGGGTCCTCTATGGTCTTAGAAATATGTTTGAAGTTCAAGAATTTGAGCCATTGCCTTAAAAATTCAAATTTGCCCAATGCATATTTCTTGAAATTTCCCAAATTTTCCTAACTTGGGAAAGCCATAACTTGGTCAATTTTTATCTCATGATGATGATATTGTACTTTTTGGAAAACCCAAGATGTCTACTTCAATCACTCTTTTGATCAATTTTGCTTTTGAAGTTGTTATCTTGATGTTAAAGGTCTTGGGAAAAAATTGGCTTTTATTAACTTTCTAAAAATGACCTGTAATGTATGAACTTGTATCTTTCAAATGGTGCATTTCTTGGACTTGAGGGATGAAGATAAGTTGTAGTAAATTGGATTCTCTTCAAAATGAGCTTTGGTTGCAAAATTTATGATAAATTATGAGAAAGTTATGCTTGGTCAAAGTTTAGTTGACTTTTTCTATAGAAACCCTAACTTGCTATTTTTTACTTTTGATGAATTAGGAGCATTTCTTGAGGAATCATGATCAACCCTTGATCAAATGATGGATATCACTTCAAAATGTTGATGTTGACCAAAAATCTTGAAGTTTGACTATATATAGGTCACAATTGACTTTTGACCTAGCACAGTTGATTTTCCAATACTTAAGCAATTGTCTGAGCAAACTTATTGAGCAAAGCATGAAACTTGGCATGGATGATCTTGAGGACATATTATGAACATGGGAATCATTTGAGACCATTGAAGCTCAAACATCTTGATGAAAATGGAAAGCCTAGTTGGAGGTTCATTGCCTTAGTAGGAGAGTTGTCTGGTCAATCCTTGTTCCACCTTGAGCAATTGAGAACCTCTAAGGGTATGTCTTGTGTGAAAATGGGAGGCTAAATTTTGGGGTACAACAGCTGCCCCTGTTCAATCTTCTTAGACCTGAGGGTGTAGATTGGCTGGTATGCCTTTCGTGATCTGAAGGTGGAAGATGATTGAACACTAGAGTGCCCATAAATTTGCACTCGTCTAAAATGTTACTTGACTGTGTAGATAATGTTGGGAATGGGCTTACAGATGCCATTTGGAAAAGATGACAGAAAACTGTCAGAGATTGGCTTAAAGATGCCATCCAAGGAGTATAACGGAGAGTCGTCGGAGATGGGCTTAAATATGCCATCCAAAATAGATGATGACTTCATAAGGAGTCTCTTTATGGGGATTCATGTTCCTTTTGTCCGAGGAGGAGTCCATCGGGGAATGTTTTTTTAGGGGAATAGAGTCTAGGAGCTTCAGTTTTCCATTACTTTACTGGGGAGTCATCTCTTGACTAAAGAGACAGAAGTGAACTGCTATCTGGTCAGGATCCAGGCTTCACAGTGATTTGCTGAGGATAATAAGGTTAACTGATATCTGGTTGTACTCTAGGCTTCACAGTGACTTACTGGGGAAATGAGATTAAAACTGTTATCTGGTCGCACTCCAGGCTTCGGTGGCTTGAACTGTTATCTGGTCGTGTCCAGGTTTCAGTGATTTGAAGAAATTAATTTGTTATCTGGTCGGATCCAGGCTTCATCTTGAATTTGAGGTATACTACTATCCGATCGAGTCCAAGCTTCATAGTAACTGATAGAGTAAACTGCTATCTGGTCGGATTCTAGGCTTCACAGCACTTTATAATGTTATCTGGTCGAAATCCAGGCTTCACAATGTCTGAAGAAATTAAGTTGTTATTTGTTCGGATCTAGGCTTCAACTTGAAGTTGAGTTATACTATTATTTGGTCGGGTCCAGGCTTCATAGTAACTGACAGAGTAAACTGCTATCTGGTCGGATTTCAGGCTTCGTAGTGTCAGAAGAAATTAAGTTGTTATCTGGTCAGATCCAGGCTTTAACTTGAAGTTGAGATATACTACTATTTGGTCGGGTCCAGGCTTCATAGTAACTTGACAGAGTAAACTGCTATCTTGTCGGATTCCAGGCTTCGCAACACTTTATACTGTTATCTGGTCAAAATCCAGGCTTCAGTGTCTGAAGAAATTAAGTTGTTATCTGGTCAGATCCAAGCTTCAACTTGAATTTGAGGTATACTAATATATGGTCGAGTCCAGGATTCATAGTAACTGATAGAGTAAACTGCTATCTGGTCGGATTCCAAGCTTCACAACACTTTATACTGTTATCTGGTCGTATTCCAGGCTTCACAGTGTCTTCAACTGGAATAGAAATCAGAGAGATCTTAGTGTCGATCTGACTGAACCAGAGAAGGTCTTGGATTAACTTTGACTGGAATGGAAATCATAAAAATCTTAGCATCAATTCAACTGAACCAGACAAAAGTCTTGGAATATCTTCAACTGGAATAGAAATCAGAGAGATCTTAGTGTCGATCTGACTGAACCAGAGAAGGTCTTGTGAGTAAATCTTTCTGAGGAAGATCCCGAGATAACCCTTTGTTATACGTATCTTTTGAGAAGACTACCAGGTCACACAAGTAGTCAACAGTGTTTGTTGATTTGATCTTTTCTGAAAAAGGCAAAGAGTTAGTTGTATGCAATGTCATGATGTATGAAATGTATTGTGATGATGTTCTCAAAATAAATGAGATTATGTTGTATGTGATGTGTATGAACATGCCATGATGTATGAATATGGGATGCTATTGAGATGTTTCCCAGTCTAGGAAAATAAATCCCGGACTACTGCTGGAGAGTATTGGGAAGTTGAATCCTTCATTTCTGTTGGGTATGATTTTCCGGGGATTTCCTCTTTCTGTCTGAGGATATTCTGCTGGGGGTTGACCTGCTTGAGAATAACTCTGTGGAGGGAGATGATGCTTTGTTGGAAAAATTTTCCGCTATAGAGAAATAAGCTCTGTTGGGGAATGATCTTCTGCAGTTTGAGGAACAAACTCTACTTGGGAGGAAGTTTTATGAATCGTTAAAACTGGGCTGGGGAAAATAGGCTTCAGCTCTCTGGAGGAACTTTGTTGGAGAAAGTAATTCCTACTTGGGGAAGAAGAGACCAAAACTTTGGTTGTTTTTACTATTTGGGGAACATAGACATCACTAGGACATATACTGAGGATATGGTAATGACTTTGCATCAGGACGTTTCTTCCCCTGAGCTTGCTGGAGATTTTATGGATGGATCTATGTTGTGATTGTACTTGAACATGTATTGTATGAGCGTCAGAATGACATCTGTCTTTGGATCGTATCTGCCCTGTACTTGTAACATGTGTTGAATGAGGGTCAGAATGACAACCGTCTCTGGATTGTATTTGTATTGTACTTGAAACATGTGTTAGATGAGTGTTAGAATGACATCCGTCTCTGGATCGTATTTGCACTGTACTTGAAACATGTGTTGGATGAGTGTCAGAATGACATCCATCTCTGGATCGTGTCTGCACCGTACTTGAACAGAATCTGGAGTAGGTGTCAGGATGACATTCGTTTTTGGATCGTACCTGAACCGTTTCTAGATGAGAATCTGGAGTAAGTGTCAGGATGACATCCGTCCTTGGATCGTACCTGAATCGTTTCTAGATGAGAATCTGGAGTAAGTGTCAGGACGACATCTGTCTTTGGATCGTACCTGAACCATTTCTAGATTAGAATATTGAATAAGTGTCAGGATGACATCCATCCTTGGATCCTACCTGAATCGTTTCTAGATGATGTGTTAAAGTAAGTGTCAGAATGACATCCGTCTCTAGATCGTATATGCATTGTACTAGGATAGAATCTGGAGTAGGTGTCAGGATGACATCCGTTTTTGGATCGTACCTGAACCGTTTCTAGATGTTAATCTGCTTTATTCAGAATGTTTCCATTGGGAACTCCTGAGAACTTGGCGACTTCATTGGGGAATTTTCATTGGAGCAGTAATTTGGAGATTTTGCTCTGCCGAGGGTATGATAACACCTTACATCAATAGGATGCATGCTAAGATCATGGCAGTGACGTTGTAGTAGAATTCCCCTGTCTCGATACATGTTGTAGAAAATATCAACCGGGGATTTTTTAGATGGTTTGACTGTTATCCCAACACTTGGAGTCCTTGGTGAATGCAGATCAGGGTAATAAACCTTCAACTGATTAGATAAGTGACAAGATGACGGGACGTAGTCGTACGCTTTAATCCCTAACTTTTGTATGGACTGTCTTTTTAGATTTTCAGCCCACCGGGATACTCTTTTTTGCCCAAGCCTCCTTTTCAGGTTTTCGACATGCCGGGTGTACAATTTTTTTGTTTTTATCCCAAATTTTTCCCTAGGCCAGTCAACCTAGCGGGTCTTTGTTCATGCGTAGTATTTTCCGACTATGACCATGTTCCTCGGGTACGGAGAATTGTCATTGTCCATAGTAGTAAGTGTTGTCACACTGCCAGAAGGTGTTTGTTTGATTGTACAGGATTCGTTGCTGGAAATCATTCCTAATGCCCCAAGTGATTCAGATGGAGATCTGTCCCTGGATATTTGCCATCTTTGAGAGATTACTTGAATCTTGACTTGACTGCCCCAGGTGATGGACAATGATCATGCCGTGCCCCTTGGTTGGAAGTGTTTTTCCACTTGAGGTGATCCTTTTCATTGAGAAGGTTTTTGTTCACTAGATATTCGTCATGCAAATTTCTCTGCTGTTGAACAAATAGTCATATGCAAATAATGGTATTTTAAGAATGCAAAGCTTATGTCTGTCTTGAAGTTTAAAAATTCATTTTTTAGTAAAACAAACAAATTTTGTGAAAGTGTGATGTCAACTCAAGATTCATAGCAAGTCCTACAAGAGTCAGGATACCTTTTGTAACAGTATGCTCTCGAACTAAACCATGCTTCAGCTAGGACTTTTAAGGGTTGTAACGTGTCCTGGTTCACGGTTTAAGAAACAAAAGATAAAGGCTCAAAATTTATTTGTACCCACCTGTTCTTCGTGATGTTCTTCAGTCCTATGCTCAGTTAATTATGCATTTTGAATCCCAATTGAGTCTGGCATCTTGTCCTTGATGTTCCGGTGATTGTTCGGATACTGAATGTTTATTTTGAAAAGGCAGTTATTTTTGTAATCTTCTTTTTGTCGAGGATTTGTAGTAACCTTTTTTTGTTTTTGTTATCCCTTCTTTTGCATGAAATGTTTCTTTTGCGATTACAGTCAGCAGGGTGCCCCAGTTTTTTCTTAAGTCTCCTTCATAGTTTTGACTTAACATGCTTTTCTTTTGAAAAATAATGACTGTCTGCTTTGATGATTATGCAGAACCATCACCGTCTTTTGATTTGGAAGTACGTCTTTGATGTCATTCATTGTGTACGAAGCGGAAGATTGCGACTGAATGCGTGTCTAAATTGACTGAGAAACTACCCTGCCCCAGGTTATGATTAAGGGTTTTAATTTGCGTGAAATGAAAAACTCCTACTTCTTTGGCTCAAAGGGGTTGACTAGGGATTATCTTCCTTACAAATCCACTATTTGGGATTTGAAACAACGCATGTACATCGTCAGCAAGGTCTGTTCAAAAGTACACTGTATGGATTGTGGTATCGTTTTTTTCATCCTCCCTCTAAAGGCTTAGAGCTTTTGATCAAGAGTTGAATATCACAAAAAGGAAGTAAAACACAATTTAAGTATAGTGACAACAAATGAAATAATTCAAGACAAACATATGCAATGCATTGATGAAATAACAAAGTTTGACATAAATAAGTGTTCGAACAAATCAAAAGACAATTACAACTTGAAAATTCTAATGAACAAAAAGCATTCTTGTCAGAACTTGTCACTTTAGATGATGTGCCTTTGAGGAATGGCAGAAGAATTTCAGTTGACCATCTTGTGCAAATTCTAGCACTCCTTTGTCAATCAGGTCTTGAATTTTATTTCTCAACATCCAACAACTATTGGTGTCATGTCCAGGACTGTTAGAGTGATACACACATCTTGCGTTTGGATTGTACCTTGGGGAGGATGTGTTGGGATTCTGAGGAGGGTCCTTTAACGTAACCAGCTTGGCCTCCAACATGTGTTGCAATGCTTGAGCCAATGACATGTTGATTTCGTTAAACCGTCTTTCATATGTATTCCGCTTATGCCGATTGGCTCGTTGTTGTTGGCCAGGTTATGGTTGGGCTTGTAATGTAGCAGCAATTTGGAAAGGTCTACTCTCCAAGCCAACTTTTTTTCCCATCAAGGGTTGATGAATGACTTGACCCCCAGCCTCGACTGTTTGTTTCATACGGTTGTATCCGTCTTGATGAAGCTTGTTGACAATGGTCCTCATCTCTTCTTGTCCCCGGGCTAGGCTTTGGATAAGAGCCATCTTCCCCAACATTTGGATTGTCATTGCTTCCATCTCAACCTGCAGTTGTTCAACCTGGTCATCCTTTTTTTTATCAGGACGTTTCTTGGTCAGATTCCCAGCGAGGAGTGCTTTCAATTTTTCCTTCCGCTTGGATAGTTTTAGGAACATTTCCATGAACTGAGCCTATTGAGTTCAAAGATATCTGTTGTCTTGCTGGAGAGCCATTGCTGTAATAAACAGCGAGAACATGAGAGACCTCTACAGGAACCTACCTGTTATGCAATGACATGTATGATATGTAAATGTTTTCAAGGATCTCGTGGGGGAAACAAGAAAAATGTTAGGCGTTGAACTTTACAGCTTTGATTGAAGCACTTCGTATCGTTGAAGGTCCTTCTATAAGAGCCAAGCTCACCATATCGAGTGGGTCATAGCCCCTGACTCAAGTTGTTGAGTTTTGATCTTCTGACGACATTGGCTAGAGGAAAATAAATCCCTTTGCCCCTTTCTAGACGTCTGATTTATCATAACCTGCATCACAAACCCTTGAGATCCTTGAAATGGTTAAGGAAATATTATGGCATGATGTTATGATGTGTATGTTATGCATTAAGCAAAAGTATAAGGTGGTGAAAAAAAGTGAACCCTGCAAGAAATCCAAATTATTAGATAATGATTGTAAACAAATCCTGCAAGGAAATCATGTTGTCAGATAATAAAACACTGCAAGTAGTTCAAGTTAAAAGTAAACAAGTCACACAAACAGCCTTAGGTTTAGGCTTGCATGGGTTTTAAGGTAGTACCCTCTTGAAGTTGGATTGGTTCGACCTGTCCAATAATAGTAACCGGGTTCTAAGGGATCTCAATATCATCGAACTTTCCCCCCAAATTTCGTTCTAATAAACAATTGACTTGCCACCAAACAAAACTCAAGAGTCAAACCTCAATGAGTGTAGCATCGAGTATCAACCAACTTGGGTTTACACCAAAGACGGCTATCTCACTACGTCCTAAAAATCCAAGTTGGTCAATTAAGGTGCTAAGGTCAGTTGACGCTTTATGATACCACGCAGCGGCCCCGTATTCTCCTTGATTACTCAAGGGATACCGTTACACACCAAAGTATTGCATCAACGTAGATACTATTTCAACCGTGTCGGTATATCCCGCACAGCTCCATCACAGTTTATTGCTACTTACCTAAAATGAATTCCCCGATCCGGGTTTAGGATCCAAACAACCAAAATAAATACCCTTAAAAGTAAATTAAACAAGACAAGCCAAAGAAGAAATTAAAATGAGCTAGATTCTAAGGTAAACCCCACTTTATAAATCATGTCCCCAGCAGAGTCGCCAGTTCTGTAATATGGTGGAAGAACCAGTTGTTAATACTGGTTTTGTGTTTGTGTTTGCAAATGTCGCGGTAAGTAAGAGTCGTCACCATCTTTTATTTTATCCAACAAAGGAAAAGGGAAAAAGAACAGAAAAAAACTTTTTCGAGATGTTTCTGAGTACAGGGGTAGATTATAGAAAGCGAATGTGTTAGCACCCTTTCTATCCATGGTTTTCCATGGGCTCTTAGGTACTTGCTCATTTTGAAATCGCTTTTTTGTGTGTTTTGAAAATCTTTGAAAATTTCTTAGTGCGGCGTTTCACTTTATGGTAACCCTTGTGTCAGTCCTCAAGAGTATGATAAAGCGTTTTTGAAAACTTTGTTCGAAAAGTGTAAGTGTGAAAAAACTGGTTGTTTTGAGCAAGTACTTAAGAGTTTCTACCTACTCGAAAAAGACTCTTCGTTTTCTTATTTCCTTTAGATATTGCTATCCTACTATTAAGGAGTAGGTATCTCCATCGTTGGAGTTTGAGGGACAATCAAAAGGGACGATTACGGTCTCTTAAGGCAACAGGGCAAGATCTCTTAGTTACTGTCCTAAAGTTCTAAGATCGCATTTTGTTTTACCGAGTAAACCTTCAAAAGGGACATGCGATCTCTGAATTAGAGGACAGTTATGATACGGTGGGAGAACTGACTTGAGGTTTTGCGTTTGTGTTCGCAAATGTTTCGGTTTAGCAAGAGTCGTCACCGACTTTTATTTTATCCAAAAGGAAAGGTCAAAACGCACAGGAAAGACCTTTGAAATGTTTTCTTGAGTTCGGGGGGTAGATTATGAAAAGGGAAGGTGCTAGCACCCTTTTCATCCATGGTTTTCCATGGGCTCTTAGTTAGTTGTTTAGATCACTTGCTTTGCTTTTCCAATTGTTTGAAATGGTGCTTTGTGTGGTTTTGAAAGTATTTTGAAAAGAGGCCATTTTTTTGGCAATCTTTGTAATGATTCTTGTTTGTAAGAATGTATACAAAGATGTTTGTCTTTTGAAAAATGTTTCAATGTTTTGAAAGTTGTTTGGAAATTGTTTTGAAATGTGTGTGTGTTTTTGAAAATAGCAAGGGTTGTTTGCAAATTGATCAAGTAACTAGAAGCATATACCTACTCAAAAGTCTTTCCTACACATTTTTATTCCTTTGACATTGTTATTTTACCATTGCATTGGTAAACAACCCTATCTTTGGATGTTAAACGGGATGGGTGTGGGTCATTGTATGACCATGATAGCAATGGTGCCAAGTATCTTAGCAAGTTTTAGGGACCAAGATCATTTTGTTTTTAGGCAACCTTATCGAGCGTCATCGAGGGACTATGATCTTTTGTTTTGTTTTGTTTTGCCAAGATACCTAGCATGCATACCATGGTCATTTTCTTTAGGCAACCAAGTGGGTGAAACCCTAGAGGTGCTTGTGTGCAATGTGTTGTCTTTTTTCATGCATTTTTGTCTTGTGTTAGGTCATGCTATTTGTTTTGATTTTTTTGTCTTATCATACAAACCTTAATTTACTAAACATGCATATAATGCGATAAATTATGTAAAGTAAATCTAAACTATTACAACAATATTATGGGAGGGGGGATACAATTTTTGAATGGGGATATTTGCACAAAATAAAACCCTAATTCACTATTACAACGCAATTGAATTTATTGTACAATAAATAAATAAGCAATTATTTAAATATGCAATAAAATGTAAATATGCAAAAAATGTTTTGTAATTATTTTATGTATGAGGAAAATAAATTATCTAAGTCCTAAAAATAAGGAAAAATAATGTTATTATTTTTTAAAGGGGAAACCCTAATTTTGATTTAAAAGAAAATATTGTTTTCTAATGTTATTTTATTCATTTTTGTACAAGAAATAAATAAATAAAAATATTTATAAATATTAAAAATTAAAACATACGTGGAAAATGATATTTTATGTGTATAAAATGTAAAATAAAATATTAAGTATTTTAATATTATTTGCAAGTTTATTTAAGAAAATAAATTCTATTAAACCTAATAAACTATTTTTATGCCATAAAAATAATAAAAATAATAAAATAAAAATGCCAAAAATTAAGAAAATATTTTTGGGATTTTTTAATGTTCAGAAAAAAAATAATAAAGTCAAAAATATAAAAATAACAAGAAAATATGAAAAATAACAAAATATGAATCAGGGGGGTGCAAAAGCAAAATGGAGGGTGCAAAAAGTAGCGATCCAAGGCCCTGGCCCAGGACAGCTTCGTCCCTGACCTCCAGACAGCAACTTCGCGCGCGCTTGCCTTCAAATCCTATTCTTGCTATTCTTTGCATAAAATCAAAAACTTGCAACATGAAACTTGTAGCATTTTTAATCACGATTCCAATGATATAAAAAACATGACCTAACTCTAAAAGACCAAGGAGAATTTTAATGGCCCTAATTTCTGACCTAGTTTTTTCAGCATGTTCAACATCCAAATACTCTTAGCTCAGTTAATATAAATGGAATCTACGCATATGTAAAGCTTAAGCATGTTGAGGACTACATTTTTGCTTCACAGACCTAAGCTTAAGGATGCCTAAATAGAGAGATAGAAACTTGACAAATACCTTGTTCAGTTGAGTTTGGATATGGCAATGTGGGAACTTTGAGTGAGGCCTGAAGTTCTCGTGAGCTTCCTTGAAGTTCTCTCAAGCTTCTCCAATGCTCAGCTTGTCTTGTAGATGCTTGAATCTTGCTGCACGAGTCAACCTGCAAACCTTCAAAATGAAAATGGTGAAGCTTGAAACAGGGCACACAGTTGCAAGACAAGGGCCTGGACAGTTTAGGTGTGATGTAGGGAAGATGTTTCAAGGGTTAAAAGGCAAAACGCACGAGCCAATTTTGAAATGGCTTGAGTTCTGCAGAGATTGCCCTGTTTGGGCAGAAAATGGTGTTTTTTGTGTTTTGGAGTGTTTGAGCTATTAGCAAATCGCGCATTGGCTTGTACAAGTTTCTCAAGTTGTTTGAAAATGAAGCCAAAGCTTGCCTTTATCAGATGGATGAGATCCCTTGACTTTTGCAAGTTTCTTGCTTTTGAAGAAAAGTTGGAAGTGACAATGCCAAAGCCTATACAGGCTTGCTTGCTAGCTGCACATAGTTGGTACAAGTTGCCTGATATTTGTGGATATTCTTTGCAACAAAAGATTAGGTCCATGGCTCAAGATAAACAAAGTTGTAAAAAGCAAGCTTTATCAAAGTAGCAATGTGAACTTTATGCCATTTTTGGATTAATTCAATGTGCAATACTTCAAAAGTCAGAACAAGGCCATTATCCAATGTGTTTGCATTTAATTATGGAGTGTAGAAGGGATTAGGACCTGTAAAACCAAGTACAAGCATGTTTGAAACTGATTTGCAACAACCATTGTGAAAATGCCTTGCACAAAAGTGATAAATTGTCATTTTCATTTCTTCGATTCTCCCTAACCATAAATGATCTTGGAAAGTTCTTGGACATTTTGGAAAGCTTGTAACATGCTCAACAATACATCTTTGAAATGCATTTTGAGATACCTCTTGGAACTAGGTGAAAAATTGCCATGAAGTTAGGTCAAAAACCTGCCTAAACTAGGGCAAAATTTCACTAAGTTAAAAAGTTTATGGACCCCTATTCATAAAATCATAAATTGAGACTCAAGCATCTTTTGGGAAAACTTTGTGAATAAAAGTTGTAGATTTTGTGGAGTACTACAACTTTCATGTTGGAAGTTTTCTTTGAATCCAATTGAATCATGGTGAAAAGGTTGGGAAAAGTTGGGGGAAAATAAGAAATTTTCATAACTTAGAAAAATTCTAAGTTATGAAATTTTTCAAACTTAAACCCTAATTTCAAAATTTAAGTTTCTTGGTGGACAAGTTTCATGTTTTGACACATCTTGATGAAATATGACCCTTGGCACTTGATTTTGACCAAAAAGTCAAAGTTTGACTTTTCAGTGTACAGTTGATTTTTGATCAGTTGACTGGAAAATTCATTTGTCAATCCAATGCATTTGAGATCTTTTGAACCTCGTGATTAGGTCAAGATGGTGCCATTGAGTCCTTGAAATCATGCTTGAACCCAATTGGTCATTGGTTAGGTCAAAAATCAGAAATTGGCCTTCTACAATCAAAACCCTAATTTTGACCATTTTGCCCTTTTGATGATCTGATCAAATTTCTTGAGGAGTTGTGGTCCAAACTTGATCAAATGGTTCATATGAGTCTATAATGTTGATGTGGATCAAAAATTATGAGATTTGACTGTAAATTGGCCATGGTTGACTTTTTCCCCAATACAGCTGATTTTTAGGTTAACTGTCCAATTGACTGGGTAAAAAAGTGATTCAAGGCCTGAAACTTGGTATGAGCAATCTTAGAGGTCCAAGATGGTGTATTAATGTCACATGAGGCATTGAAAGTCCAAAAATCCCTGTGCAAACTCAAACCCTAATTTCAGGTTATCAGTGCAAGGAGATGCCTTGAGCTGAGCAAACCCTAATCTGGTCTTGAGTCCAAGAAGTCTTGTGAGGAGAATCTTGATAAAATGAGAGGGAAAATTTTGGGGTACAACAGCTGCCCCTGTTCAATATTCTTGAACCTGAAGAGTTAGATTGGCGAGTTAGTCGTTCGTGAGTTGAAGGTAAAAGATGATTGGACACTAGAGTGCCCGTAAATTTGCACTCGTCAAATTGTAGTCGAGGAAATGGGCTTAAAGATGCCATTTGGAGATGTGATAAATCTTGTCGGAGATGGGCTTGTAGATGCCATCCAAGAATGTTTGTTGAATTTTAAAAGAATGAGCATCAGAATGGTATCCATGTCTGGAACGTATCTGAACTGTATCTGGAGATTGAATTTGAATGAGCAAAGGAACAGCAGCCGTGTCTGGAGCATATCCGAGTTGTATCTGTATTTGAATCTGAATGAATAATAGAATGACTTCCGTGTCTGGAGTGTATCTGTATTATATCTGAATCTGAAATCTGAATAAGCGACAGAATGGCATCCGTGTCTGGAGCGTAAAGAGTCAGAATAAGTGACAGAATGGATTCTGTATCTGGAGCGTATCTGGACTTGAAAATCTGAAGTCACGTCTGAATGAGCAATAGAATAGCATCTGTGTCTGGAGCATATCTTAGTTGGGGAGATTCGGACTACTGGTGTAAGGGCTAGAATGGCATCCGTGTTTGGAGCGTATCTGAAATAGAATCTGAATAAGAGATCTGAATGAGTAACAGAATGACTTTCGTGTCTGGAGTGTATCTGTACTGTATCTGAATAAGAGATCTGAATGAGTAACAGAATGACTTTCGTGTCTGGAGTGTATCCGTACTGTATCTGAATAAGAGATCTGAATGAGTAACAGAATGACTTCCGTGTTTGGAGTGTATCTGTATTGTATCTGAATAAGAGATCTAAATGAGTAATAGAATGACTTCCGTGTCTGGAGTGTATCTGAACTGTATCTTGACCTTTGAATATTTGTTAAAGATAGCTGTTAATCTTATCCTGAAAAGGGTAAAATGTTAGCTGAAACACAAAGTTATGTTGCATGAAATGTATGATGCAATAAAATGCGTTTTATTAATGTTTATGATATATGAGTATAATGTATGTGCATGTAAGTTGATTCGTTGTATTGCTGAGGAAAATAAATCCTTGACAGCCGGGGATAACAAAACCCTTGACTGCTGCCGGGGAAGATAAATCCTTGACTGTTGAGGATGAGAAATCCTTGGAGACTGCTGGGGGTTAAGAAAAATCATGACTTCTCTGGGGATGTAAGGATCCTTCCTGTCCTTGAAGTTGGAGAATGATAAACATTCTCTTGTGAGAATAATGCCAAGTGTTGCTTGAGAAACCTGCTTGGGGGAATCCCGAGAACTTTGATGACTATGGCTGGGGATGACAGACTTCATTCTGTTGAGAATTGATAAAAACTCTGCGGGGAAGAAGTTTATCCTGTTGGGGAGTAGTGAAAACTCTGTGGGGAGTAGCTATACTGCTGGGGAGTAGCTATCCTGCTGGGGAGATCAGGAGTTTGGGTTTTATGCCAATCTACTGGGGAATTATCCGAAGTTGTCGTCTGGTTAGCTATCAGGCTTCAAAGCAACTTGCTGGGAAATTATCAGGTTTTAAGATAACTCGTAGGGGAATTTGAGAAAACTGGAGGATTTCCACTGGGGTTTAAAGGTTGAAGTTTTAGCTCCGCTGGGGACTGGGAGTTTTGAAGTTTCAACTCTGATGGGGATTTTGAAATTTAGCTCCGCTGGGGATCTAGATGATGTACTGTAGGGATTGCTCATGGAATAGCCTAAAGACGTTTTCCTATACTTTCAACCTGTCAGTAATTAATCTTTTCCAAATCATTTATTTGTAAACAGTGATTATATTCAAATGCATATGCTCATTAATAAATCATTGGACGTTTTCAAATAAAACACAAGTGTAAAAAAGGAAAATACAAATAGTTTTCTGCACTTTGAAGTATCTTTATATTAACTTTGTGTAAGTATTTTGTACAAAGGAGACAGACATCCTAGTAAGAGAACGTTGTCATAAAAATGAGAAAAACTTATACAAAGAAAGATGGCTATGTGTAAAAAATTCCATGGGGTTCCCATTCTTCTATAGCCTTCGTAACTCTGAATATCTTGTCCATTTGTTGCTTCGTCCGAAGATGATTGAGTTGATCAGAAGCCCGGAGCTTGTCTATGAAGAGATTGTCTTGAAAGTGATCCGACGAGACATAGTCATACGCTTTAATTCCCTAACTTTTGCCTGGACCGCCCTTTCGGGTTTTTGATCCACCGGGAAACCCTTTTTTGCCCAAGTCGCCCTTTCGGGTTTTCAACTTGCCGGGTGTACAGATTTTTTTTGTTTTATCCCTAACTTTTGCCTGAACCGCCCTTTTGGGTTTTCGATTCACCGGGATGCCCTTTTTTTGCCTAGGTGTGTCAACCTAGCGGGTCTCTTATGCGTAGTATCTTTTGACTATGTCTGCGTTCGCAGGGTGTGGCAGGTCGTCATCGTCCATGGTGGTTAATATCATTTCCCCACCAGAAAAGATGTTCTTGATCACAAATGGTCCTTCGTAAGTAGGAGTCCATTTGCCTTTGGGATCGCTTTGTGGCAAGATGATGCGCTTGATTACAAGATCTCCGACTTGATATGCCTGGTGCCTGACTTTCTTGTTGAAAGCCTTGATCATCCGTTTTTGATACGTCTGACCATGGCAAACAGCAGTAAGTATCTTCTCGTCAATTAAGTTCAATTGATCAAGTCGGGTCTGGATCCAATCGTCTTCACTCATACCTGCATCCTTCATGATTCTCAAGGAGGGAATCTGAACCTCGATAGGCAAAACAGCTTCCATGCCATAAACCAAAGAATAGGGTGTTGCCCCAGTTGATGTACGCGCCGTGGTACGGTACCCGTGGAGAGCAAACGGTAACATCTCATGCCAGTCCTTGTAGGTGATTGTCATCTTTTGTATGATCTTCTTGATATTTTTGTTCGCAGCTTTGACAGCACCGTTCATCTTTGGCCGATAGGGAGATGAATTGGGATGTTGAATCTGGAACTGCTCGCACAAGGTGGTGATCATAGTGTTGTTAAGGTTTGTACCGTTGTCAGTAATGATCCTTTCGAGGATGCCATACCGGCAAATGAGGTTCTGCTTGATGAAGCGGGCAACAACATTCTTTGTGACGGATGTGAAGGAAGCTGCTTCGACCCACTTGGTAAAGTAATCAATGGCCACTAGGATAAAGCGGTGTCCATTGGAGGCTGTAGGCTTGATCTCCCCAATCAAGTCGATTCCCCACGTAGCAAAGGGCCAAGGAGCTGTTAAGACATTGAGAGGAACTGGAGGTATATGCACCTTGTCCGCATAGATTTGACATTTGTGACAAGTTCTGGAATGTTGATAGCAGTCAGCTTCCATGGTAGACCAGTAATAGCCTGCCCGTAGGATCTTCTTAGCCATCGTATGCCCGCTAGAGTGGGTGCCAAATGTACCATTGTGCAGTTCAGCCATGATATGTTCAGCTTCAATCTTGTCCACACAACGAAGCAGAATGCAATCATGATTGTGCTTGTACAGGATACCATTGCTCAGGAAGAACTTGGCAGAGAATCTCCTCAAGAACTTTTTATCATTGACTGAAGCTCCCTCTGGGTATTCTTGAGTCTTGAGATACCTTTTGACTTCGTGAAACCAAGGTCGGTCCACTACTTCTTAGGTATTAATCTCGTGACAATGTGTTGGTTCATCCATTCGCTCGATGGTGAGTTTGGGAGCCTCATTATCCCAATTAAGTTTAAACATGGATGACATTGTAGCTAGAGCATCTGCTAGCTGATTTTATTTTCGCGGGAAATGCTCGAAGGTAATCTGCTCGAAATGAGGTAGTAATGTCAAGACATGTTCTTTATAAGGGATGAGGTTAGGATGCTTAGTGTCCCACTCTCCTTTGATCAGACTGATGACCAAAGCTGAGTCTCCAAACACAACTAAAGATTTGATTCCCAGGTCTATTGCAGCCTTGAGACCAAAGATGCAAGCTTCATACTCGGCCATGTTGTTGGTGCAGTTAAAGAAAAGTCTGGCGGTGAAAGGAGTATGGCAACCTTCTGGGGAGATGAGTACCGCGCCGATACCGTTGCCAAGTGCATTGGAGGAACCATCAAAGTACAGGGTCCATCGGGATCTTTGTTCAGGTCCGTCATATGGTCTGAAATCCTTAACGTTGTCCAATGTCATGATGTCTTCGTCAGGGAAGTCAAACTTCATGGATTGATAATCTTTGACAGCTTGATGAGCCAGATGGTCAGCTAGCACACTCCCCTTTATAGCTTTTTGGGTCGTGTACTGTATATCGTATTTTGTGAGGATCATCTGCCATCTAGCTATCCTTCTAGATAAAGCAGGCTTTTCAAAGATGTATTTGATCGGATCCATCTTAGATATCAGCAAAGTGGTATGAGTCAACATATATTGCCTTAGCCGGCGAGCAGCCCATACCAAAACGTAGCAAGTTTTCTCGAGCAGTGAATATCTGGTTTCACAGTCGGTAAACTTTTTGCTAAGGTAATAAATGGCATGCTCTTTTCGGCCAGACTCGTCATGCTGCCCCAGTACGCACCCCATTGAATTCTCTAGGACAGTCAAATACATGATTAGAGGTCTTCCTTCAACGGGTGGCATCAAGATAGGAGGTTCTAGAAAATACTCCTTGATTTTATCGAAAGCAACTTGACAGTCATCGTTCCATTTAACTACCTGATCTTTCTTCAACAGCTTGAAGATTGCCTCACAAGTAGATGTTAGGTGAGAAATGAACCTAGCAATGTAGTTTAGGCGTCCCAAGAAACCTCTGACCTCCTTCTCAGTGCGAGGAGCAGGCATTTCTTGTATAGCTTTGACTTTGGCAGGATCAACCTCGATGCCTTTGTTGCTGACGATGAAACCCAAGAGTTTACCGGATCGGACTCTGAAAGTGCACTTGTTAGGGTTCAGTCTTAGCTTGTACTCTTTCAACCTGACAAACACCTTTTGCAAATGGTCGAGGTGTTCTTCTTCTGTCTGTGATCGGGCTATCATGTCATCTACGTAGACCTCTATCTCATGATGTATCATATCATGAAACAAAGTTGTCATGGCGCGCTGATAGGTTGCCCCAGAATTCTTCAGTCCGAATGGCATCACTTTATAGCAGAACGTACCCCACTGTGTAACAAAAGTAGTTTTTTCCATGTCCTCATGGGCCATTTTGATCTGGTTATAGCCTGAGAGTCCATCCATGAAAGAAAACACTTTGTGCTGAGCTCTGTTGCCAACTAAGATGTCAATGTGAGGTAGTGGAAATTCATCTTTAGGGCTAGCCCTGTTTAAGTCTCTGTAATCCATGCACATTCTCACTTTGCCGTCCTTCTTAGGCACGGGCACAATATTAGCAACCCATTATGGATAGGAAGTAACAGCCAGAAACCCAGCATTGAACTGCTTCATAACTTCTGCTTTGATCTTTTCTGACATGTCGGGCCTCATGCGGCGGACTTTTTGTTTGACTGGTGGACAGTCTTCTCTTGTGGGCAGACGGTGAACCACAATATCTGCATCGAGTCCCGGCATGTCTTCATAAGACCAGGCAAAGATTTCAACATATTCATGCAACAGCTGAATTAGGCGCTCTT
This sequence comes from Vicia faba, assembly GCA_948472305.1. Taxonomy (NCBI): domain Eukaryota; kingdom Viridiplantae; phylum Streptophyta; class Magnoliopsida; order Fabales; family Fabaceae; genus Vicia; species Vicia faba. The sequence goes on from CATIWC010000363.1 coordinate 258,619, forward strand.
TGACACTTGGCTCTAGGTTGGTACCCACTCTGACTTCTTTTCTATCTTCCTCAGTACCCAAGTTGATTGTCTCTAACAGCTCCTCATGAGGCAGAATTTCTCTTTCTTCCTGTTGTAGCAGTCTAGCCAATTCTCTCGGCACCTCACAATCTTCCTCACCTTTGTATTCGACATGGTAGACCAGATCTTCAGAGTCACTGAAGGCCATATCAGAATTGTTACCCATGGAATCCGGAATGGAAGGGTACCTGCATTTGTGAATATGGGTGTGTGTAAGGGATAGCCACCTTTAAACAAATAAAATGTAAAAAGAAAGACAATGAACACAAAAGTTTATATGTGAAAACGTCCATGATTCATTAAAATGGCATATGAAGATGAAAAATCAAATCCTTACAAATGGACCTATGTGCCTCAGTTAAGGCACAAGGTTAAAAGTATACGAATTGTTTGATAAATATTACAAACCAACAGAAATGTTTGAAAGATATATTACTGCGGTATGAAAGTAATTGGAACAAAGTCTTTTGCTTCCCAGTTGCACAGTCCTCCGTCAACAGTTGGAAAAATCCAGTCTTCCAGGCTGCTCTCCTCTTCACTATCCTCCAAAGCATTGACTCCATGATGGGTGATCTTCACTAGTGGCCCTCCAGCACGGGCGCGGCGTACATCCTTTTGAGTAGAAGAAGTGAACCCCAAGCCGAATTTATCTGATTTATAAGGAAAGTCTGGAAACTGCCCCCAGATTGTGCTTCCTCCTTCTTCAATCACAGCCTTTGCATCTTTGAGAGACGACATCCGAGGCGGAGGTCTGGTAATCATGGGTACAGAAGACATTGTCTTGGTTGCCGCAATATCCTGAGCTACCTCTTCAAAATGCTGAAAAGGGGTTTCGATGAATTCTCCATCCAATTCTACATAGCGGAAAGAATTTAGATGGCTTATCATGTATTCCTCTTCGCCATGAACAGTTATGATTTTCCCCTGGACAGGGTACTTGAGCATTTGATGCAGAGTAGAAGTGACGGCTCCAGCATTGTGAATTCAGGGTCTTCCCAACAAGCAAGAATAGGAAGGACGGATGTCCATCACATAGAATGTGGAGTTGAAGGTTTCAGTTCCCACTTTAATCGAGATGTCCACCTCCCCGTGAACCATCCTTTTAGAACCATCAAAGGCTCTGACAATTATGTTGTTGGGCTTCAGGGTTAAACCTTGACAATCCAATCTATCCAAGGCTTTCTTCGGTAAGACGTTCAACGATGAACCAGTGTCTACCAGTACGTGTGCTAGAGTAGTCCTTATGCATTCCACCGAGACATGCAAAGCATCATTATGTTTTCTCCATTTGGATGTTAAATCAGCACTGGAGAATCCTAGACCATTTTTAGCTGTTAAGCTAGCTACACATTCCTGGAACTGATCCGCGGAGGTTTCCTGTGGCACGTGGGCCATCTTCAAGAATCTTATCAAAGCTTTAGCATGAGCTTCTAAACAAAGCAGCAGGGTCAACATAGAGATCTTTGAGGGGGTTTTCCCCAGTTGTTCCACAACATCATAATCGTTTTTCTTGATTATTTTCAAAATCTCTTCCATTTCTTTTTGAGAGGTCTCAGGGATGACCAATGGTTGAGCCCTCGTCCTGACGGGCTCTTCTTGGATCCCTTTCCCTCTATCATCAGCAGAAGCATAGGGGACAACCACTGGAGTTACAACTTCTTCAATAATTGGAGTTCTCGCAGATATGTTGATCGGTACAGGAGTGATCTTAGGAGCGGTTGAGGGTCCAAAGACTGCCTTTGGAGGGGCAATCTCTGGAGAGAAAATTCTTTAACTACGGGTGATTTTGCTCGTTCTGGAAATGTTTCCAATGTCGGAAGTCTCTTCATCAGAACTCTCTTCAGTTGATTCAATTTGTTTAATACTGTGGTAGTAGATTTCTCCACCATAGTTCCACGGTACTGATCTGTCGGACTTGTACGGGACGGGCCCAGGCATGGTTATCTTCAAAGGTGCAGTCTTTGGAGCGGATGTAATCTTAATAGGTCTTTTGGAGACCTTGGAGAGATTGGTGGATATGGTTATTATTGAAACATCATTAACAGGAGTCGGTGTAATATGAGTCTTTTCAAAAAGGATTTCTTGGTTATCCATTAGGTGTTGGATGCCTAACTTCAACAATGGACAGTCGGTTGGTAAGGATGAACAAAGGTAGCAATCTTCTTCACAACCTGGGAAAATCCCAGCCTTCAGCAAATTCAACTTGATTATCGGTAGAGGAGTTATCAAATCATCAACAGTAGTAACAAAAAGATCTTCTTCAACAGCATGGGCATTGTGGCCATGCCTTGGCATTGGAGCAGAGATTACATTCAGCTTTTCAGGGGCGTCGAATTCAACTTCTTTAGCATCTATCAAATCCTGAATCTTATTCTTGAGGGCCCAACAATTGTTGGTGTCGTGCCTCGGGCTCTCTGAATGATAAGCACACTTGGCGTTCAAATGGTAGTACGGAGAAGCAGTATTCGGGTTCTTCGGAGCCTCTTTCAGCATGGCCAAATTCAACTTCAAGAGATGGGGTAGAACCTGAGCAGGAGTCATGTTTATCCGGGTGAATTTCCGTACAGGCCTTTCCACCCTTTGCTGGTTATTCCTCGGCTGATCATTTCTCGGCTGACTGTTTCTTGGTTGGTCTGATGCGGACTTCTGAATCATAACGTCCCCCACCGCTGGATGGCGCTAAACTCTTCCTTGTCCTCTTTGGGAGTAGACAGCTGATACTTATTTCTTTGCCGAAAAAAGTCTTTTTGAATGGCAGCGGAAGCAGATGCATCTTTTTGAATTTTCCCGCTTTTATGCCGGCTTCAACTCTCTCACCAGTTAGAATCAACTCAGTGAACCCCGTAGAGGAGCTTCTAATCATATGATTAAAGAAAGGCCCTGACAGAGTTCCTAAGAACATGTCTACTAGCTCCCTCTCAGATAGCGGTGGTTGTACTCGTCCCACCAAGTCTCTCCATTTCTGGGCATACTCTTTGAAGCCTTCATTTGATACCATGCCCATACTCTGTAATTGAGTACAGGTTGGTGCTAAGTCTGCATTGTATTGATATTGTTTATAGAAGGCGGCTGCCAAGTCTTCCCAATTGTGCATATCAGACCTCTCTAACTGGTAGAACCAATCCAACTGTGTCCCCGACAAATTGTCCTGGAAAAAAGGGACCCACAAATCTTTGTCAGCAGAATATGGTTGAATTTTCCTGACATAAGATCGTAGGTGCATCTTGGGACAAGACACCCCATCGTACTTGGCAAAAAGAGGTACTTTAAACTTAGGAGGGATTACAATTCCAGATACCAACCCTAACTCTTCAAAGTCCAGCCCAGGCACTCTCTACATCTCCATGGCAGCTAGACGCTCTTCCAGATTTTTTTATTTGTCATCTGCAGGAGGGTATTGTTGTTCAGAGTAATCCTCTTCCTCCTTTTCTTCAGCTTCAGAATCTGAAGGCACTGCAGTCTCTTTACCTTTCCTTTCCCCTTCCTCAGAGGTTGATGGAAAATCTAGGACCCTTCTGGCATGACCTTCAAATCTTCTGCCCATGGTAGCCACACCAGCTCTCTTCTTCTTCTTTTTCTCTTTTTCTTTCTCTAGAAGAGTCTTGAGCTCCTCCTGCCCCTTGGCAAAGGTCAAGAGTAGTTGTTGAAATTGTGAATTCTGAGCTTGCAAGTCTTTAACTATTTGTTCAATATCCATCTTGTTGAAATAAACAGCAGAGAGATGAGGAAACTTGGTGTGAAGACCTGTTTATGCATATGATGAATGATATGTATTCATGTAATGCATTCAAGGATTCAGAAAAATTCAAATTTGTGTTAAACAAAAAGGAATAAACGTTATATTAATAAAATAGAACTTGTTTACATCAATGCCCCTAGGGCAAAATAGTACAAAATTCTAAGATAAGAAGACGTTGCGCAACCTCTTTGGTACAATGTAGGTGTTGAGAGTCTGCTCTTCATGAAGTTGACGAGTGAGTTCCAAAACCTTCTTCTCGCTGGCGTAGAATTGGGCTTCGAAAGTATCGCGCTCTCCCTTGAGCTATATCCAACTCCTTTGTAGGTCTTCGAGTGATGTTGGCATGTCAGGATGTAGGAGGGTGTATGGAACCTCTCCTTCCATAACATGCTCTATAATCACTGGGAGAATGGAGGGGTAAGGCATCATAAGACTTTGGGCGTGGGTTCGTACCCACTTGAGGTAAGGCTCAAGAGGGATGGAATTCTTGTGTCCCAAGGTCTTACTGTCTACCTTGTTGGGCATCCACCAAGCCCGAATGAACCTTTGTCGAAGTCCTTGATCGTCGTTTTCGAAGTCAAAAACCAAGTCTGGAATCAGCATGTCATGTGGGCCATCCCTTCGGGCATAACCAAACTGTCTCAGAGCCAAGCAGGGGTTGTAGGTGATGCCTCCCCTAATGCCAAGTAGAGGGACATTATGGAATTCCCCACAACGGTCGACGATGATAACATTCTCTTTGGATCGAGAACACCAATGAACATCTGAATGTGTAAGAGTCGTCAATCGTTGTGACCACCTCAAACCTTGCTCATCTTCAAGACTGATTGGGGAAGATGAGAAATAAACCATCTTGCCAATAGAGGAGTACAACACATGAGAACACTTATTTTCCTCATTGTTCGAGTGTGAAAAGAGTGTAAGATATCTCTAAGAAATATAGGCATCGGGTTGCGAGCCATGAAGATTTTGACAGCACTCACATCTATGAGTTGGTAAGGATTAGGGAACAAGACCATCCCATAGATGAGAAGAGCTACAATCTCCTCAAAAGCCTGTAGGTCCAAGGAATTCCAGCAACTTTGGGCCTTCTCAAACAGGAACTTTGCCAAGAAGCCTTTGACACCACTTCTAGTTTCCCAATGGTTGTGACATCAGATAATTGCAAGTGCAGGGCTTGAGAAATCTCTTCTGGCTTTGGATCTCTTTCTGTACCGTTGAAAGGTAGTTGATTAAGAATAGGAATCCTCAAGAGTTGAGAAAATTCCTCCTAAGTGGGCACAAGCTGGTAGTCAGGAAATGTAAAGCAGTGATGCAAAGGATCAAAGAACTGGAAAAGAACTTTCATCATGTCTTCCTCTGTGTTGGAAGTGACTAAGTTGAGAAGACGGCCATGCCTCTCGGTGAACAGAGAATTCTCAGGAATCCTTTAAGCTAACTCCTTAAGTTGTGGAGGAATTCTTACAAGATTGACTTGGATAGTTTTCCTGCAAAGTGAATCCATAACCTACAAAACAGGAACAAAGATGAAATTCCAGAATCCTTGAAATGGTTAGTGGATTCATATGATGCTTCATGATGTCCATGATGTTATGCACAAGTATATATGTACAAGAAAATCACACAAGTTCCTAGTTTAGGCTTGCATGGGGTTTCATAGGTAAGTACGCTCTTGAAGTTTAGTTGGCTCAACTTGTCCTAGAAAATAGTAACCGGGTTCTAAGGAGCTCAATATCACTGGATTGTTTTATGTGTTCATTGTTTCAGTTTAGCCACTTTACTGACGACCAAAATATTCCAAGAAAACAACCCTCAATGATGTAGTATCGAGTATCTACCAACTTCGGACTGCACCAAAGTCGGTCATCTCACTACATCCTAAAAGGCGAAGTTGGTCAAGTAAAGGTTCTAAAAGTTCGTTAGTTCTTCATGACATCACTCAGCGGCCCCGTATTCTCTTTGATTGAATCAAAGGCTACTGGTACCCACAAATATGTCGCACTAACATAGCTATTGCTTAGACCGTGTCGGTATACCCTGCACAGTTTCCACAATATATTGCTATTTACCTATGAATGTTTCCCAAATCCGGGTGGAAGATTCAAACCCAAACAACAGAACCAAAGTGTAAAACAAACAAGTCAAGCAAGATAAGCATGTAAAGGTGATCTAAAACCCTAAGGTAACCCCACTTTAAGATCTTCCCCAGCAGATTCTCCAGTTCTGTGATACGGTGGGAGAACTGACTTGAGGTTTTGCGTTTGTGTTTGCAAATGTTTCGGTTTAGCAAGAGTCGCCACCGACTTTTATTTTATCCAAAAGGAAAGGTCAAAAAGCACAGGAAAGACCTTTGAAATGTTTTCTTGAGCTCGGCGGGTAGATTATGAAAAAAGAAGGTGCTAGCACCCTTTTCATCCATGGTTTTCCATGGGCTCTTAGTTACTTGTTTAGATCACTTGCTTTGCTTTTCCAATTGTTTGAAATGGTGCTTTATTTGGTTTTGAAATTATTTTGAAAAGAGGCCATTGTTTTGGCAATCTTTGTAATGATTCGTGTTTGTAAGAATGTATACAAAGATGTTTGTCTTTTGAAAAATGTTTCAATGTTTTGAAAGTTGTTTGGAAATTGTTTTGAAATGTGTGTGTGTTTTTGAAAATAGCAAGGATTGTTTGCAAATTGATCAAGTAACTAGAAGCATCTACCTACTCAAAAGTCTTTCCTACATATTTTTATTCCTTTTACATTGTTGTTTTACCATTGCATTGGTAAACAACTCTATCTATGGATGTTAAACGGGACGGGTGTGGGTCATCGTATGACCATGATAGCAATGGTGCCAAGTATCTTAGCAAGTTTTAGGGACCAAGATCATTTTGTTTTTAGGAAACCTTATCGAGTGTCATCGAGGGACTATGATCTTTTGTTTTGTTTTGTTTTACCAAGATACCTAGCATGCATACCATGGTCATTTTGTTTAGGCAACCAAGTGGATGAAACCCTAGAGGTGCTTGTGTGCAATGTGTTGTCTTTTTTCATGCATTTTTGTCTTGTGTTAGGTCATGCTATTTGTTTTGATTTTTTTGTCTTATCATACAAACCCTAATTTACTAAACATGCATATAATGCGATAAATTGCGTAAAGTAAATTTAAACTATTACAACATTATCATGGGAGGGGGGATACAATTTTTGAATGGGGATATTTGCACAAAATAAAACCCTAATTCACTATTACAACCCAATTGAATTTATTGTACAATAAATAAATAAGAAATTATTTAAATATGCAATAAAATGTAAATATGCAAAAAATGTTTTGTAATTATTTTATGTATGAGGAAAATAAATTATCTAAGTCCTAAAAATAAGGAAAAATAATGTTATTATTTTTGAAAGGGGAAACCCTAATTTTGATTTAAAAGAAAATATTGTTTTCTAATGTTATTTTATTCATTTTTGTACAAGAAATAAATAAATAAAAATATTTATAAATATTAAAAATTAAAATATATGTGGAAAATGATATTTTATGTGTATAAAATGTAAAATAAAATATTAAGTATTTTAATATTATTTGCAAGTTTATTTTAGAAAATAAATTCTGTTAAACCTAATAAACTATTTTTATGCCATAAAAATAATAAAAATAATAAAATAAAAATGCCAAAAATTAAGAAAATATTTTTGGGATTTTTTTATGTTCAGAAAAAAAAAAATAAAGTCAAAAATATAAAAATAACAAGAAAATATGAAAAATAACAAAATATGAATCAGGGGGGTGCAAAAGCAAAATGGAGGGTGCAAAAAGTAGCAGGCCCAAGGCCCTGGCCCAGGACAGCTTCGTCCCTGACCTCCAGACAGCAACTTCACGCGCACTTGCCTTCAAATCCTGTTCTTGCTATTCTTTGCATAAAATCAAAAACTTGCAACATGAAACTTGTAGCATTTTTAATCACGATTCCAATGATATAAAAAACATGACCTGACTCTAAAATACCAAGGAGAATTTTAATGGCCCTAATTTCTGACCTAGTTTTTTCAGCATGTTCAATATCCAAATACTCTTAGCTCAGTTAATATAAATGGAATCTACGCATATGTACAGCTTAAGCATGTTGAGGACTACATTTTTGCTTCACAAACCTAAGCTTAAGGATGCCTAAATAGAGAGATAGAAACTTGACAAATACCTTGTTCAGTTGAGTTTGGATATGGCAATGTGGGAACTTTGAGTGAGGCCTGAAGTTCTCGTGAGCTTCCTTGAAGTTCTCTCAAGCTTCTCCAATGCTCAGCTTGTCTTGTAGATGCTTAAATCTTGCGGCACGAGTCAACCTTCAAACCTTCAAAATGAAAATGGTGAAGCTTGAAATAGGGCACACGGTTACAAGACAAGGGCCTGGACAGTTTAGGTGTGATGTAGGGAAGATGTTTCAAGGGTTAAAAGGCAAAACGCACGAGCCAATTTTAAAATGGCTTGAGTTCTACAGAGATTGCCCTGTTTGGGCAGAAAATGGTGTTTTTTGTGTTTTGGAGTGTTTGAGCTGTTAGCAAATCGTGTATTGGCTTGTGACAAGTTTCTCAAGTTGTTTGAAAATGAAGCCAAAGCTTGCCTTTATCAGATGGATGAGATCCCTTGACTTTTGCAAGTTTCTTGCTTTTGAAGAAAAGTTGGAAGTGACAATGCCAAAGCTTGTATAGGCTTGCTTGCTAGCTGCACATAGTTGGTACAAGTTGCCTGATATTTGTGGATATTGTTTGCAGCAAAAGATTAGGTCCATGGCTCAAGATAAACAAAGTTGTAAAAGCAAGCTTTATCAAAGTAGTAATGTGAACTTTATGCCATTTTTGGATTAATTCAATGTGCAATGCTTCAAAAGTCAGAACAAGGCCATTATCCAATGTGTTTGCATTTAATTATAGAGTGTAGAAGGGATTAGGACCTGTAAAACCAAGTACAGGCATGTTTGAAATTGATTTGCAAATTGAACCATTGTGAAAATGCCTTGCACAAAAGTGATAAATTATCGTTTTCATTTCTTCGATTCTCCCTAACCATAAATGATCTTGGAGAGTTCTTGGACATTTTGGAAATATTTTAACATGCTCTACAATCCATCTTTGAAATTCATTTTGAGATACCTCTTGGAACTAGGTGAAAAATTTCCATGAAGTTAGGTCAAAAACCAGCCTAAACTAGGGCAAAATTTCACTAAGTTAAAAAGTTTATGGACCCCTATTCACAAAATCATAAATTGAGACCCAAGCATCTTTTGGGAAAACTTTGTGAATAAAATTTGTAGATTTTATGGAGTACTACAACTTTCATGTTGGAAGTTTTCTTTGAATCCAATTGAATCATGGTGAAAAAGTTGGGAAAAAATAAGAAATTATCATAACTTAGAAAATTTCTAAGTTATGAAATTTTTCAAACTTAAACCCTAATTTCCAAATTTAAGTTTCTTGGTGAACAATTTTCATGTTTTGACACATCTTGATGAAATATGACCCTTGGCACTTGATTTTGACCAAAAAGTCAAAGTTTGACTTTTCAGTGTACAGTTGATTTTTGATCAGTTGACTGGAAAATTCATTTGTCAATCCAATGCATTTGAGATCTTTTGAACCTTGTGATTAGGTCAAGATGGTGACATTGAGTCCTTTAAATCATGCTTGAACCCAATTGGTCATTGGTTAGGTCAAAAATCAGAAATTGGCCTTCTACAGTCAAAAACCCTAATTTTGACCATTTTGCCATTTTGATGATCTTATCAAATTTCTTGAGGAGTTGTGGTCCAAACTTGATCAAATGGTTCATATGAGTCTATAATGTTGATGTGGATCAAAAATTTAGAGATTTGACTATAAATTGGCCATGGTTGACTTTTTCCCCAATACAGCTTATTTTTAGGTCAATTGTCCAATTGACTGGGCAAAAAAGTGATTCAAGGCCTGAAACTTGGTATGAGCAATATTAGAGTTCCATGATGGTGTATGAATGTCACATGAGGCATTGAAAGTCCAAAAATCCCTGTGTAAACTCAAACCCTAATTTCAGGTTATTAGTGCAAGGAGATGCCTTGAGCTAAGCAAACCCTAATCTGGTCTTGAGTCCAAGAAGTCTTGTGAGGAGAATCTTGATAAAATGAGAGGGAAAATTTTGGGATACAACAACAGTCATTAAGAATTCTCATGTTCGAGAATAGTGACCGTATTTCTGAGGCAACCGAAGTGGGAGATGCCCTAAGGGTGAGCATGTGCAAGTGTTTGATTTTAGTTAATTTATATTTGCACATTTAGGTTGATCTACCATTTTAATCATTTAATCTTTCCGTTCAATCCTATGATCATTCATCTAACAGTTAATAGTAGCGAAAAAATAAAATGCAAGAATCTTAAACCTAGCTATTACAAGGCTTTCGGGGATGGGGATTACATAACCAAAAATGGGGAATTAAAATAGTAAATGAAAACAGTAAAATAAATCCTAGTTAAAAACTATTACAAACCCGTAATCAGATACAATAATTGGAAAAATAAATAAGTAAACGCGCGCGAGGAATGACACGGGAATGGATTAAATATCCTATAGAACCTACTTAATTAAAGAAAATATTTTTTGTATTTTTATTTAAGAAAACAAAGTAAAATTGAATTTTGCAAATTAGTCATAATTTCTAATTAATTTTAATTAAGGAAAACAAATCAAGTTACCCTAATTAAATTAATTTATTTATAAACAAAATTAATTTTAATAAAAAGAAAACTAATTCTAACATTTTTTGTGATTTCTTGATTTTATGATTTAATTAAGAAAATGATTTTTAAAGACAAATAAAATTAATAATTAAAACAATAAAAAAAAGAAATAAAAGAAAAAAATAAAATGGGCTTGCTAGGAGTAGCAATCTGGGTGGTGCAGCTGTTTTTGTATTAAGCCCATCTTTTGCTGAGCCCAATTGATTTGTTTAGATTCTGTGGGGGCTGCACTTGAAGGTGCACCATGGAACCTGTTTGTGGGATGCTGGATCTGCTTTGAGGATAAATCTAATGGCTAGACCTTAGGTTGTAGGATGGACGTTGGAGGATAATGCACTGAATCCTGCAGAAAATGTTAAGAAAATATAAAATGCCTGGACCTGGATTCGAACCCAAGTCCTTCACTTAACACGCCTTGCCCTTTGCCATCTGTGCTGGTTAGTCGTTCATATACATAATTAAACAAAATAAATATAAGGTAAACAGAGCACTATGCCCAGCTGTCACACGTGCGCCTTTTGGTGGGTCCCTTCTGTTTGAATGAGCCAATCAGCAAGCTTCCTCCAGCCACACCATCATCTTCTCCAACAGTTTGTTGTTTTAGGCCAAACACTTTTACCTACAGTCCAATCTGTCACTATAGGCTATAGTGACAGTTTTTTATTGTAGCTACAAACCTGCAAAACTCTAAAACATAATTCAAGCAGAATAAATTCCATCCAAAGACATGGATCGACTGAAAATCATCCCGTGAACACGAAGAGGCCCTTAATCTGACCCAATTTCGCCTCTAGCTAGGGTTCCCCAATTTGAAGCTTCAGAGCCCTAACTATGGCAAACGACTGTACCTACACTCAAACTCCAATTAAACCATTCCAGCACGTTGTAAACATGATACCAAATGCAAAGATATAAACAAAATATGTTTATGATGGATGCATCAGTGAAATCGAATTTGAAAGAAATACACAAACCGTGATGAATGGTTGGTGTGATTCTGATGGCTTCAGGCTTTGGGAATACTTGCAATGGCTTCAGAGGCTCTCCAGGAGTATGTTTTGATACTTGTTTGGGACTGAAACGGGCTGGAAATGGAAATTCGAGTTTGACAACTTTAGTGTTTTTTTGCAAATTGGACAGGGGTTCTCCAGGTCATGTCTCCCTGTTTGATGCTTGCCAGAAGCTTGTTTATATAGAGAATGATGAGAGGACACAAAAATGCCATGTTTGTAACAGCTATGGACAAGCTTTTGAATGCCATGAATGTCCATTTGTAACTTTGGCCAAAGCTAAAGGATTTTGTCCATTTTCAAATTTGAATGTACCTAGACTGAATTGGCCTTGCTGCACACGAAAAATGGGGCCTCTCCATGTACCAAACCAAGCCCAAATGATAATGGCCCATATACTTTGCAATAATCTTATTTTATTTTATTTTTAATTAAATAAAATTAATATAAAATGCAAATAAAATCAATACTATGCAAAAATGGTACTAGGGGTCCTCTATGGTCTTAGAAATATGTTTGAAGTTCAAGAATTTGAGCCATTGCCTTAAAAATTCAAATTTGCCCAATGCATATTTCTTGAAATTTCCCAAATTTTCCCAACTTGGGCAAGCCATAACTTGATCAATTTTTGTATCATGATGATGATCTTGTACTTTTTGGAAATCCCAAGATGTCTAATTCAATCCCTCTTTTGATCAATTTTGATTTTGAAGAATTTATCTTGATGTTAAAGGTCTTGGAAAAAAGTGGCTTTTATTGACTTTCTAAAAATGACCTGTAATGTATGAACTTGTATCTTTCAAATGGTGCATTTCTTGGACTTGAGGGCTGAAGAGAAGTTGTAGGGAATTGGATTCACTTCAAAATGAGCTTTGGTTGGAAATTGTCTAATAAATTATGAGAAAGTTATGCTTGGTCAAAGTTTGGTTGACTTTTCCTATAGAAACCCTAATTTGCTATTTTTGAATTTTGATGAATTAGGCGCATTTCTTGAGGAATCGTGATCAAACCTTGATCAAGTGATGGATATCACTTCAAAATGTTGATGTTGACCAAAAATCTTGAAGTTTGACTGTATATAGGTCACAGTTGACTTTTGACCTAGCATAGTTGATTTTCCAATACTTGAGCAATTGTCTGAGGAAATTTATTGAGAAAAGCATGAAACTTGGCATGGATGATCTTGAGGACATATTAGGACCATTTGAAGAATTTTACACCATTGGAGCTCAAACATCTTGATGAAAATGGAAACCCTATTTAGGGGTTCATTGCCTTAGTAGGAGAGTTGTTTGGTCAATCCTTGGTCCACCTTGAGAAATTGAGAACCTGTATGTCTTGTGTGAGAATGGGAGGGAAAATTTTGGGGTACAACAGATATGATGTGTATGATGTGCGTTAAGCAAAAGTGTAATGTGATGAAGACAGGTATGTCTTGCAAGAAAACCAGTTTATTGGATGATGTATACAAACAAGGTCCTACAAGGAATACAAACAAAGCCCTGCAATGATTTCAAGTTGTTAGATAATGAAGGTAAAAAAGTCACACAAGAAGCCTTAGGTTCAGGCTTGCATGGGGTTTACAGGTAAGTACCCTCTTGAAGTATAGTTGGTTCAACTTGTCTTAGAAAAGTAACCGGGTTCTAAGGAGTCTCAATATCACTGATCTTTCTTTATCAGGCATTGTTTCAGCTCAAGCGATCTTTTCTCGCGGCCAAAATATCCTGAAAGTCCAATATCAATGAGTGTAGCATCGAGTATCAACCAATTCTTAGCTTTATACCGAGGCTGACTATCTGGCTACTTTCTAATGTCCAAGTTTGTTCAACTAAGGTTCTAAGGTCCTTAGTGCTTTATGACACATCGCAACAGACTCGTATTCTCCTCGATTTAACACAAGGGATACCGATACCAACCAAAGTGTCACATCAATGCAACTATAGTTTCAACCATATCGTTTTACACTATACAGTCTCCACGATCTATTGCTTCTTACCTAAAAAGGTGCCCCAGATCCGGGTGTAGGATCTTTACAAGAATACCCCAACAAACCCTCAAAGATAAAGAAAGCAAAGCATACAAGGAAAGAAATTTAAAATGATGAACTAAACTCTAAGGTAACCCCGCTTTTTATTATCCCCAGCAGAGTTGCCAGTTCTGTGATATGGTGGCAGAACCGACTGTTGTACTGGTTTTGCGTTTGTGTTTGCAAATGTTGTGGTAAGCAAGAGTCTCCACCGACTTTTCTTTTATCCAATAAAGGAAAGGGTGAAAATAACAGAAAAAGACCTTTCGAGATTATTTCTGAGTAAGGGGGTAGATTATGGAAAGGGAAGGTGTTAGCACCCTTTCCATCAGTAGTTTTCAACGGGCTCTTAGATGCTTAGCTCATTTTGAAAATATCTTGTGCTTTGCTTTGTATGTTTTGAAAAGTATTTTGAAAATGCCTTAGTGCAGCGATTGCTTTATGATAACCCTTGTGTCAATCCTCAAGAGTGTTGATAAAGCGTTTAAAAATGTTTTTGAAATTTGTTTTGTGTAAGTGTGAATTTTTTTTGAGCAAACATCTAACAGCTATCTACTTTTACTCAAAATGTCGTTCTTTTCCTCCTTTTCTTTAGACAAGGCTAGCCTACTACTAGTGAGTAGATAGTCATAGTCGCTTGGATGTATGAGGGACGTTCGCGGGTCATTGTACGGTTGCAAAGGCAACATATAGAGATGCTTTAGCAATTTTGTTTAAGGGATTAGATCATTTACCGAAAAGGTAACACCGTAGGCTCATCGAGGGACTATGATCTTTTGATTTGAGGGTCTTTGCTAAAGCGTCCCTACTTTCGAGGGACATGATTGTTTTATTTCTGAAGGCAACCAAAGTGGGAATACCCTAGAGGTGTATATGTGCAAATGTGTTGTATTCAGTTATTTTTGTCTTTTGTGTTAGGTTTGCTAGCGTTTGATTTTTACTCTTGTCATGTAATCCTATTAGTCATACATCTAGCATTTAATATGTACATGAAAATAAAATGCGGGAATATAAATCATACACTATTACAAAGCTTCGGGGAGGGGGATTATTACAATTACAAAATGGGGAGATAAAAGCAGTAAATGTCCTAGTTATTCTATTACAATCCATGAACAGTTACAATAATATGAAAAGTGGGAAAATAAATAAATGTGCGAGAATTGAAAATAATGTCTAAGTCCTAAGAATTAAATTTTTTGTTTGTTTTCGATTATTATGAAAGGAAGTTGAATTAAAATCCTAAGTCTATTCAATTTTAAATTAAAAAAAGGTTAAAATAATTTATTAATTAATTAACAAAATTAATTTGGTTAATAAAACATTAGCCTAATGTTTTTGGTAATTTTATTTATTTAATGATGGTTTAAAGAGGAAAACCATTAAGGGAAAATAAACAAAACAAAAAAATAAAAATACAAAAAGAGAAGAGTCCTTCGATCCAGGGAAGGGGATTGCCCTTCGATTCAGTGGAAGAAGTTTGTCTCTTCGATCCAGGGAAAGACATGGTTTTTTGATCCGGATCTGCAAGACAAGCATTAGCAAGAATAAAGATGCAGGACCTAGGTGTCGAACCCATGTCCTTCGATCCAATGCGCATTGGTTTGTTTTAGGCTAGGTCTGCAGCATAGACATTAGAGATAAAAACAAATGCAGACCTGGGTGTCGAACCTCAGGCACTTAACTCTGAATACAAATCGAATGACCTAAAAGTGTTAATCTTTCATGCAATAATCAAAATTAAATTATGCATGAGATGAATTTAAGGTCAAAGGTCTGTTACCAATAAGATGCTTTGTTTTGGATAGAGATGACTTGCAAAGTATGCTTAGATTTTAGAAGCTTTGATATATTTATGACAGTCTTCATGTGGCTCATATTGGGCAATGTGTGGGTACCTGGAGGCAAGGTTTTCTCCTGGATGATGCGTGTATAGGCCAAAAACATTTAGGTGCAGGCAATTTGCAGCTTCGATTGGTAATAAATATTATGTGTGATGCAACGTCTGGCTGGTAGTGTGAGTGTGGCAAGAGTGTTTCTTTCTTTTTTATGGTTTTTTTCTCCCCTGACAATGTATCCTTAGGCCTGTATTTATAGGGATGTGATATGCATGGAAATGGCAAGGGACAACCATTAATTAGGCTTTGAAGGCAAAATCAGACACAATAAAATATTGCCATTTTTTAGGGATTCCTACCCTTTTGGGTCTTGGGATGAACCTGGACATGTTTGGCTCCTTCGAATGCCCTCAATCTTTGCTCTTCGATTGGCCCAGGGTTGCCTCCTTCGAGTGGCTCCAATTCTCATCATTGGGGCTTCTTCAATTGAGCCCCTATTTGTCTTGGTAGCTTGATCTGAAACTAGCCCAAACGAAAATTCCTTTCTGGCAAGTCGAAACTCCTCTTGTTACATCCTTCGAATGCAATTGTGCAGGAAGCTTGGGCTTGGCAACATGTTGGCCTTTGGGCCAGCAAGCAACTTGGACTAAGACAAACTTATTTTCAATAATTATGTGTCTCCTTCAAATGGAACACTTGTACATCCTTCGAATGGACCTTTTGTGTGTCTTTCGAATAGCCCACATGTGTTCCTTGTGCATTCTTCAAATGGGCAACCAACATGTTCATAATGTAGCAATCATGTGCTTTGTGAAACGAAGGTAGGAATGAAGAGGAAACTTTTTCCTTGTGCGCTGAAGGCAAGCATAGAGGGAGTATTTTCTAAGTGGGTCGAAGGAAAATCTGAGGAAGCTTATGCCTTGTGAATCGAAGGCAAGCCTGAAGCAGCCAATGTGCAATCTAAGCCTTGTGAATTGAACTTGATCGAAGGAGGCCTAGCACCCAATCGAAGCTTGTGAATCAGGCTTGCGTTGAAGGAAATTCAACGCTCAATCGAAGCTTGCTCATATGCCAATCGAAATACCCTGTTCAGGTGCCAATCGAAAGACACTGGAATATCTCCAAAAGTTTTATTTTCCTTAAACAAGTGTTTGTAACCATCATGCAAAGGGAAGATCTTGGAAAACATGAGAGGGCAAATTTTGGGGTACAACAGTTGGATTCTTGAATAGCTACGATAACATGATCAAAGTGAGAGGTCAAAATTCTCATTACCTTCTCAACTATCATCTTATCAGTAATGGTTTCACCACAACCCTTCGTGAGATGGACGAGTTTCTGAACCTCCGACACATATTCTGCAACTTTTTCATCTTCTCCCATCAACAACAACTCATATTATCCATGCAAGGTTTGTAATTTGACAACCTTGACTTTCTCACCTCCTTCTTAATACTTCACCAGAATATCTCATGCCTCCTTCGTCGTTTCAGCATGAGAGATTCTATCGAAATTAGCAGCATCGACAGCCGTTTGAATGCAATAAGCAGCCTTGAAATCTTTCTTCTTGACTTTGCTATGGGATTTTTTCTGTTTGTCGGTTGCATTTGTAGCCAACACAGGAACATCGTTGGTAACCACTTCTAGGGTTTCATGGAAGCCAAACAAAGATTGCATATGTTTTTTCCATCGGATCCAATATTTACCGTCAAGCATTGGCAGAGAATTTGGAATGCCCTTATCACTAGCCATCTTCGCAGAAGTTGATTCACTTGCCCTAGAAAAATGATCTCTGACGTGAAATTCTTGAAAACTTGATCAAGAGTAATAACCGGAAGCTTTGGATAGCAATTAAATCCCAATTAGACTAATTATGAGTTGATCTTCTTGTTCCATGCCCTAGGTGCCTGCTTGAGGCCATATAGCGCTTTGTGCAATCTATATACTTTACTCGCTTCCTTCTGAATCACAAGCCCAGGAGGTTGTGTGACATAAACTTCTTCGTCTAAAGGACCATTTAGAAATGATGATTTCACATCTAGATGGAATATCAACCAGCTTTGGTTGCATGCCAAAGCTACCACTAGTCGAACAGTCTCTAATATTGCTACTAGAGCAAACACTTCAGAGTAGTCAAGTCCTGATCTTTGAAGAAAACCTCAAGCTGTTAATCTTGCTTTATGTCTTTCTATTGACCCATCTGCATTGTGTTTCAACTTGAACACCCACTTTACTTTGATAGCTTTTGTATGTGCTGGCAATTCAACTAACTCTCATGTGTTATTTCTTTCGATTTCCTGTAACTCTTCGACCATAGCTAACTTCCACTTGTTAATCTTCAAAGCTTCGCTATAGTTTATTGATTCAGCACCTGCAAGTAAAGCAAAATGAACTAAGTCTCCATCTGGTGTGATTTCATCATCACCTACCACTTCATAATCATGAAATCTTGTTGGAAGAACTATATTTCTTTGAAATCTTGTCAGCAACTGCTTCTCCTTCGATTTCGACTTGATTCTCAACAATTCCTTCGACCTCTACTTCATCAGTTTCTTCATCGAAATCAAAATTCATTAATGGCTTGTTGCTAGAATTCCAATCCCAGGCAGAATTTTCATTAATCACAATATCTCGACTCAACACAATCTTCTCATTAACTGGATTGAATAGTCTATATCCACCAGTTTTATGATATCCTACTAGAATCATAGGTTCACTCTTGTCATCAAGCTTCCTTCTCCTTGTACAAGAACATGCTTGTAACACATAGAGCCAAACAACTTCAAATGAATTAATGATGGTCGTTTGCCACTCCACACTTCTTCAGGAACCGTGTTCTTTAATATCTTAGTAGGACACATATTCAAAATATAAACTGCAGTCGAAACAGCTTCTCCCCATAAAGACTTTGGCAAATTATTTTGCTTCAGCATGCATCTCGCCATATCTAATATGGTTTTGTTTCTTCTTTCAGCAATTCCATTATGTTGAGGTGTATAAGGAGCAGTTACCTCATGATCAACACCATGTTCTTCACAGAAATCTTCAAACATCTTGGATGTGTATTCGCCAACTCCATCAGTTTGCAGAACTTTGATCTTCTTCTCACTTTGGTTTTCGACAAGTATCTTGAATCTCTTAAAGATTTCGAATACTTCGTCCTTTCATTTGATCACATAAATCCACAGCTTTCGACTAAACTTATCAACTAGCGAAACAAAGTATCTGTTTCCACAAATTTTATGTTCTTCGAATGTACCACATACATCTGAATGCACCACTTTGAGAATGCAGGATGATCTCATTGACATAGTCGAAACGAAAGAATTTCTGGATTGCTTTCCCACTAAACAACCTTCACAAAGTTTTTCAGGAATCTTAAGGCTTGGAATACCAGTAACCATATCTTGAGTAATCAGTTGATTAAGTGATCGAAACTTCAAATGTCCAAACCTCAAATGCCACAACTAACTATCCTTGTGGTCGACAACAGTTTTCAAACATTGAACTTCTATCGAACTGATCATAGTCTTAAATGTCCTATTCTTCGACAATGAAGATTTTAAGACCAAATTGTTCTTGGTGTCGAACAATTTCAAAACTCTATCTTTCATGATAATTGAGAAACCTTTTTCGACTAGTTGTCCAACACTTAGCAAGTTGAATTTCATTCCAGGTACATAGAGCACATCTTTGATCATAGCTTTCCCTCCATTACTCATTTGAAAGACTATGTTGCCAGTACCTTCTGCTTGCAACGAACTATTATCAACAAGTTTTACCTTGCTCTTCTTCGACTCGTCAAAATGTGTCAACCACTCCTTTCGACCAGTCATGTGGTTCGAGCAGACTGAGTCAAGAAACTATATCTTGGATTCGACATGGTTATCTGCAACTGCAGCCATAACCACCATACCACCTTCAAAATCATCTGAATCTTGGCGTGCAAGGTTCGCTCATTTGTCCTTGCCTTTCGATCCCTTGTATTTTCTGTACCAACAATTCTTGGCCAAGTGTCCCCACTTTTAACAGTTATAACATTGCATACCTTTCTTATCTTCTTTGTCCTTTCGATAGTTTCCTCCTCCCCTTTTCGAGGATTCAGGAGATCTATCTTCGACCTTATTCTTATAGGGATTCTACCAAGACTTCTTGCCATGAGTCTTGTCGAACTTGCCTTTGAATTTGTTGGAACCACCATCCTTTTTCCATGACTGAGCTTGCAGTGCCTGTATCGAGTCCTGAACTCTTTTCCTTTCGACAATCCTCATCTCATACGCCTCCAACGAACCAACCAAATATTCCACTTTAGTGGTTTCAAGATTGTTGGATTCTTGAATAGCTACGATAACGTGATCAAAGTGAGAGGTCAACGTTCTCATTACCTTCCCAACTATTATCTTATCAGTAATGGTTTCACCATAACCCTTCATGAGATGAACGAGTTTCTGAACCTTCACACATATTGTGTAACTTTTTCATCTTCACCCATAGGCAACAACTCATATTGTCAACACAAGGTTTGTAATTTGACAACGTTGACTTTCTCACCTCCTTCGTAATACTTTACCAGAATATCCCATGCCTCCTTCGCCGTTTCAGCATGAGAGATTTTGTCAAAATTAGCAGCATCGACATCTGTTTGAATGCAATAAGCAGCCTCGCAATCTTTCTTCTTGACTTTTTTATACGCTTTTTTCTGTTCGTCGGTTTCATATGCAGCCAACGCAGGAACACCGTCGGTAACCACTTCTAGGGTTTCATGGAAGCCAAACAAGGATCACATCTGTTTTTTCCATGGGATCTAATTTTTTCTGTCAAGCATTGGAAGAGAATTCGAAATGCCCTTATCACTAGCCATCTTCGCAGCGGTTGATTCACTTGCCCTAGAAAAACGATCTCTGACGTGAAATTCTTGAAAACTTGATCAAGAACAATAATCGGAAGCTCTGGATATCAATTTGTTAGTGCGTGAGGCACTTTTAGTGAGGAGAAAGAGAGAATAATAAAGAAAATAAAGATTTGTATTGTTGAATTGTACAAATAATGATATACACTATGACTATTTATATACAACCCTAATTAGGCTTGGTCTAACACAACTTGAATTATATTTAAATATTAAATCTAATAAAATCTAATTTAATATTTCAACGATCTGTGTCAGCTTTGATTATTAATGTTTTTTATAGATACTATTATTTAGGGATGTAGTTGGATAATGTTTTTTTTTCTTTTTTTCAGAATACATACTTACATATTTGTTATTGTTGGCTCGAACTTGATTGTTCTATCAACTATCAAGACCAGACTATCCGCATTCCGCGTTTTTATTTTAGATTTGATTCACCAACTTGGAACATCAAGTTACTTTGTGATTCTCTAACTACTGGGAATTTGGAACCATCCTCCATGCTTTTTTGTCATATGCCCTTCCCTGTTTTACCTTTACTTGCTGACAAAAATCATTAAGGAGTATTTCTGCAGCTCGATATCTTCATTCTATTATAACTTCTCTTTTTCTCATATAATACCATTGTTGTGTTACATGTAGGTTCATTAATACTCTTGCTACAAATATAACATGCAAATAATGTTTTTTTATGGATTTTTTTTAACTACCAATGAGATTTTTAACTACGTTATATTCATTTTGTTGCCGATGCTTTTAGGGATAACATGTTCAAAGCTGGACTTGTCCAAGACATTCACTCAGTATCACATGACTTTGATTGCTTGAAATTTTTGTTACATTGACCCTGAATAATAGCAAAACAGGCATGCTTGGTATCAAATATGATATTTACTTACTTGGAACCAATGTGGGTGTCTTCTTTTATGTTTATTTGTTTTTAATATATAAAGTGTTAATTTTCATGTGTGAGGATGCAGAATACGAAGGACGCGCATAACCTCAACCTGGCGAAATTAATTTTTATTGTTAAGTCTGACAGTGAGAAAAATTAGTTGCCTGTATTAGTTTTTCAAAAAATGTGTTAAATTTGCAATACTAAGAATCACAGTTTGTGATTCTTTTCTCTTAATATTCATTTTAATTATTTATTTTGATAACAGAAAACTACACTTAGTCATGTTATAACTATTGGGCGGCTTCGTGATGACTTTGGTTCTTCGCTAGAAATGTGCAAAAAAAAACATGATATGGGTTATAATTTGAATTTCAGTTGTGTTTATTCGTTACTGATGTGGTTAGACAGTCTGAACTATGAACTCACTCTTTTAATTTATTTTGTGAGTCGCATAAATGTTTATGTCTATCTGCTATCTGTATTACTATGTTGGTGATTTTTTGTGTATGAAAGATGAATTCATAAGTTGTTATTGAATTTATCTTACTTTTCTTTTCTTCTATATGATCCAAATAACTGGCGTAATAGTTGGGAACTTGACGTGTCTGATGAAGGTAGAGAAAACACAAGAAAGGGGGGAGGGTTTAAATTGTGTTCATAGAAAACATTTCTATTGTACCCAAAAATTTGCCCTCTCAATTTTTCAAGAATTCTCTCACAAGATCTCCATTGATTCAAGACTGCACAAGGTTTGATCAGCTCAAGACACCTACTGAAAGCACTGATAACTCAAAATTAGGGTTTGAGTTTATAAAAGGACAATTGGATTTTTAATGCTTCATATTACTTTCATGGATCATTTTGGACTTCCAAGATTGCTCATGTCAAGTTTCAAGCTTTGGATCACATTTTTGCTCAGTCAATTGATCAGTTGACCCAAAATCAACTGTATTAGGGAAAAAGTCAATTGTGATCAATTTACAGTCAAACTTCACAATTTTTTATCCACATCAACATTATGAACTCGTATACATCAGTTGATCAATTTTGGATCATAATTCCTCAAGAAATTTGATCAGATCCCCAATATGGCAAAATTGTCAAAATTAGGGTTTTGACTGAAGAGGCTTACTTTTTTACTGTTGACCAAATACATGACTTATTGGTTTGAGACATGATATCAAGGATTCAAATGCATCATTTTGACCTAATGGCATGGTCCAAAACATTTATCATGATCAATTGATTGATAGTTGAAATTTAGTCAACTAATGAAAAAAGTCAATTGTACACTGAAAAGTCAAACTTTGACTTTTTTATCAAAATCAAGTTTCAAAAATCATATTTCATAAAGACATGTCAAAGTATGAATATTGTTCATCAAGAAATCAAAATTCAAGATTACTTTGAAAAAGTCAAAGTTCCAAACACTTGGAAATTTTTCTTGTACCACACATTGAGATTTTGGTTTTCCACCTTGCTTCAAAAACAAGCAAAATGACATAACATGTGATTTTTGTAACCTGGCCATATCAACTCTCCAAATCATTTCCTATATATCAAGACACTTTTATGCAACTAAGGACACGATTTTACAAGCCCTAAAACTCCCTCAAACTTCCTCAAACCATAAATTGCAACACAAGCACAAAAACTTTCCATTTCTGAATCCAATCTCTCAATCCACTTGTGTATTTCTTGGCCTTTCACTTCCAAAAGCTTCTAAACATCATCCATAAACAATCCCACACCCTGTTACAATGCTATAACATCTCCATCACCATCCTCCATTTTCAAAAACAACACCTTACACCTTGACTTCTCCCGGATATTCCAGCCATCCATAGTTCAAGCTAAGGGTTGCATTAGTTTCCTAGGAACTTGAGGAAGCTAACCCGATCATCACAACAACTTGAATCAAGATCTAAATCAAAACACGATATCCAACTGCAAGGTGAGTTTTCTGACTTTTCATCTCATTATTTAGGCATTGTTAGACTTGCATTTTCAAAGACAAAATGTAGATATTATTGCCCTGAAATTGTACATATCCATAGATTTCATTTATGTGGCCTGAGTAGGGAGAATTTTTGACCTGAACTTTCTGAAAAAATTAGGTTAAATTTGGTATCGTTCAAAATTCATGATTGTCTTTGATTTATAGTTTTAATGTTTTACATTTCTAGAATCGTGATGAAATTTGCCACAAGTTTCATGTTTACATTTTTCATTTTTGTTGAGGAATGAGTAAGATACAGATGGTCTGGCTGGCGCAAGGTTGAGGATGAAGTTCAGGCCTAGGAAGAGTTTTCAAATATATATTTATGGTTTGATATAAGTAAACAGATGTATAGTCACCCCAGTGGTAGAGAGCGCGCGCGTTTATGCTAAGGGTCTGGGTTCGAACTCCATTATTGCCATTTTTCCTAACATTTTCACTTGCTTTCCCTTTTTTTATTTCAGCCAAGCGCGCCTGGGCTTAAGGCCATTGGGCATCCCTCTTTTACTTCTTCTCCCTCCCCCCTGTCTACCATATAGCAACACAACCCATTTGTTTCTTTTTTTTTACTTCAAAAATGTTAATGGGCCAGACCATAAACTTTTTTACACACATACACTCAAAATCTATTTTACACCCCTGACTTTATTTTCATGTTTTATTTTATATTTTATTTTATTATTTATTTTTATTATTATTAATATTAATATTATTTTTATTTTTATTAATGAAAATCCCAAAAATATTTTTATTTATTATTTAGGTGATAATATATTTATATTTTATTTCCTTTAAGACAAAAAAGACAAAATGTTTTCTTATACAACTTTAATTTTTTTTTCTTAAATAAACTAATAGTTAGACCAAGGTTTAGTTTATTTTCTTTTAATTAAAATTAATTTATAAACTTAGAATTTTTAACTAATTAATTTTTTATACTAACTTAATTTAATTAAACTTTTTTTACAAACAAAACCCTAAAAAACTTGTTTTCTTTAATAAATAAATTTCTTTTACTAACTTAATTTTAATTTTCTTATTTTAGGTAATTATTTTCTCTTAAGTTAATTAGGTCAAAAATATCTTTCTTAAACAAAAACCAAACAAAATCCATTCCTTATTCATTCATACTTGTACATTATATTCATTCCATTTCTTCTACATAATATTTATTTCAATCTTGTTCATTCAATTCAATATGGTTGTAATAGATAACTAGGATTTAATTTCTTGCAATCCCCATTTGTAAATATGTATACCCCATCCCTAAATGATGTAATAGCGTAGGATATTTATTTTTCGCAATTTACCGCTTTCATATAAATGATAGTTAATTAGGGTTTGTATGGAAAGATAAAATCAATACTTAAAAGACCCTAATCCAAGACAAAACAAACATGAAATACAAAACACTTGCACACTTGTACCTCTAGGGTTAACTCCACTTGTTTCCTTAAGAAATAAATGGTCATGATATGCATGTGAGACATCTTAGCAAAAACAATCAAAAATACAAGATCATAGTCCCTCGATAATGCTAAGAATGATTCCTTACAAATGATCTTAGTCCCTTAAAGAAAAATGCTAAGATATCTCACAACATTGCTATCCATGATTATACGATGACCCACGCATGTCCCTTTACATCCAAAGATAAAGTTACTTACCAATAAATGGTAAGGTAGCAATGTCAAAGGAAGAGAGAGAAAAATAAAAGACTTTTGAGTAGGTAGAACGTTCTTAGTTGCTTGCTCACAATCCATCTTAAAAAACATCTTTTCAAACACACCAAACACTTTCAAAACATGGAATATTTTCAGAAAAGTCCAACACTTTGTATGCATTCTTATAGAGACGAGAATGATTATAAAGTTTGCCTAAACGAAGACACTTTTCAAAAGTACTTTCAAAAACCATCACAAACACATTTCAAACAAAGCAAATTTCAAAAATGATCTAGCAAGCAACTAAGAGCCCATAGATAACTATGGATGAAAAGGGTGCTAACACCTTCCCTTTTTATAACCTACCCCCCGAACTCAAGAAAATATCTCAAAGGTCTTTCATGTTCTTTTCACCCTTTCCTTATTGGATAAAATAAAAGTCGGTGGCGACTCTTGCTATTCGCAATAATTGCCATCAAACGCAAAACAACCAAGTCAGCTCTCCCATCGTATTACAGAATCGTCGACTCTGCTGGGGACTATTGACTTAAAAGTGGGGTTACCTTAGAGTTAGATCACCTTTAAATTTCTTTCATTTTTTGGTTTGTTTTCTTTACATTTATGGGTCCTTGTTTGGTTTTGTATTGATCCTTCACCCGGATCGAGGAACACCATTAGGTAAATAGAAAAAATTATGGAGATTGTACGGTGTAGACCGATATGGTTGAGACAATAACTATGTAAGTGTGACATATTTGTGGGTACCAATATCCCTTATGGAAAATTAAGGAGAATACGGGGCCACTGATTGATGTCATGAAACACTTACGAACCTTAGAACCTTTAATTGAAAAACTTGGCCATTAGGAAATAATGAGATTGTCGGTTACGGTGGAAAGTTGAAAATTGGTTGATACTCGATACTACGCTCATTGAGATCAGACTTTTTGGATATTTTGGCTGCAAGAAAAGATTGATTGTGCTAAAACAATGTCCAATAAAGAAAGATCAGTGATATTGAGATTCCCTAGAACCTGATTACTTTCTAGGACAGCTTGAACCAACTAAACTTCAAAAGGGTACTTACCTATGAACTCCATACAAGCCTAAACCTAAGGTTTTTGTGTACTTTGTTTGTGATTATTATTCATGTCATCATAAAACATCATAACATCATAAAGCATTCTCACTAACCATTTCAAGGATTTAGGAATTTATCTTTGTGTTGTTTTGTAGGTCATGACTTCTACTCGTAGGATACCATCCGAGCCAACTTCGTGAAAGTGCATCCTCAACTTCAAGAGTTAGCATCAAGAGTACCCGGAGATTCTCCTTTCATCAAGAAGTATGGTCGACTTCTCAACTTGGCTACGTCAAACTTCCAAGAAGAAATGATGTGTGTGCTTTTCCAATTCTTTGATCATATGCATCATTGTTTCACCTTTCCTGACTACCAATTGGTGCATACATTAAAAGAATTATATCAATTGTTAGGAGTACTTGTGCTTGATCAAATACCATTCACCGGTTTAGAAGAGACTCCAAAACCTAAATTTATTCCAAAGCTTTGCATTTATAGAGATCTGACATCATGGAAATTTGGAAGACAAGAAGTGGAGTTAAGGGTTTCTTATCCAAATTTCTGTTGGAGAAGGCTCGTTTGTTCTAGGAAGATATGGATTTTCAAGCTTTTGGGGATGTCTTTCCACTTCTAATCTATGGTTTGGTTCTATTTCCCAATCCGGACCAACTCATAGATGTGAATGCCATCAAGGTTTTTCTCTCTCGTAATCCCATACCTACTTTGCTTGGAGACATTCTACATTGTTTCCACACTCGCACCATGAAGAAAAGGGGTACTCTTTTGTGTTGCATTCCATTACTCTCTAGATGGTTTATTTCACACCTACCTTGATCAACGTTGAAGAAAGAGCAAGGCTTGACATGGTCTCGAAGTTTAATGTCACTCATACATTCTGATATTTATTGGTGTGCTCGATCCGTGAAGGACATTACTATTATTGACCGCTATGGGGAATTTCCTAATGTCCCTCTACTTGGAATTAGGGGAGGTATCACCTACAATCCTTGTTTAGGTTTGAGACAGTTTAGGTATGCTAGGAGGAATGGCCCTCATGATCCACTTGTCCAAGGATTTGCATTCGACTACGAGGATAGTGTCTAAGGTTATCGTCATAGATTCATACGAGCTTGGGGCATGGTTAACAAGGTTGATAGCAAGATGTTGGAGCATAATAACTTCATTCCTTTGGAGCCTTATCTCAAGTGGGTGCGAACTCGCGCCTAAAACCATATGATGCCCTACGAAGCCATCATACATATCATCATGGAGCCTGTTGCCGAAGGAGATGTTCCATATACTGTCCTTTATCCTGATATGCCCACTTCTCTTGAGGATTTGCAAAGAGCTTTGATTCAGATAAAGAGGGAGCGAGACACCTTTGAAGCCCAGTTTTATGCAAGCGAGAAGAAGACATTGGAGCTCACGAGGCAACTTCATGAGGAAAGGAGCATGAACGCCTACATTGCACCAAAGAGGATGCGTTTAACCTTTTTGTCTTAGGAATTTATTTTGTATTTATTTCTCCCATTGTAAGCCCAAGAGGCATGTTTGTGATCAATCTGAACTTATTAATGCAATTAATATTTGTTCCCTTTTGTCTACACGAATTTAAATCTTTTAAATCCTTGAAATCATTTGCATACGCATTTTCATGCATCATAACATAAACAAGTTTTCCACAACAGGTTTCCTTATCTTTCTACTATTATTTCAGTAAGATGGATATCGAACAAATAGTGAAGGACTTGCAAGCGCAGAATTCCCAGTTCTAAGAGACCTTACTGACCCTGGCTAAGGGGAAACAAGAGCTGATGACTATGCTAGTAGCCAAGAAGAAAACCAAAAAGAAGGCCTTCATCAACATGGGTAAGAGGTTTAAAGGTTCGGTTCGTCAAGTACAGATAGTCGAAGAGTCGTTTGAGGAAGACAAAAATCAAGACAAGGAGGCAAGGGAGCATCCGTGCTAGGGGTGCTAATAATCAAGATTCTGAAGACGAAGATTATTTTGATGAGCAATATCCTCTGGCTGAGGATAAATACAAGAAGTTGGAGGATAGACTAAAGGCTGTTGAAATTTAAGTCGTGCCTGGTTTGGATTTTAGTGAGTTAGGCTTAATACCTGGGGTCGTCATCCCCTATAAACTCAAAATACCGGTCTTTGCCAAGTATGACGGGGTTTTCCTACCCGAAACTTCATCTAAGGTCTTACGTGCGCAAGATGCAGCCGCACACCCACTAACAAAAAGCTCTAGATCCATTTCTTCCAAGAGAGTCTGGCTGGGACTCAACTAGAATGGTTCTATCAATTGGAGGGTTCCCACCTCTACACACGGGAAGATATAGCCACTACTTTTTATCGTTGGTATCAATACAATGCCGATTTGGAACCAACTAGAGTCAAACTTCAAGGTATGACAATGGGTACTAATGAGGGGTTTAAGGAGTACGCAAAAAAAATGGATGGGTCTTACTGGTAGAGAACTAGTTGAAATGTTCATGGATACATTGATCGTCCCATTTTTCAACCTATTGATTGGCAGTTCTTCGTCTGGTTTCACCGAGTTGATCCTAACTGGTGAAATGGTATAAAATGGGATTAAGAGTGGGAAGATTCCCATGACATCTGCTTCCGCATCTAATATTGTAAGAAGCCCTTCACTGGAAAGAAGGAAACAAATGATGTGTATGGGGCAAGGGCCCATACCAAAAAGGATCATTGACCTTCTGTTAATGTCGCGTTAATCTCCAACCCTCCATCTGCTCAAAGGAAATCATCCAACAATCAATAATCCGAAGTTCCTCAGAGACAAGTCACGAGGATAAGCATGTCATTATCCAAAGCCTTACAACATCTGTTGAAGGCCAACTTAGTGATATTGCACGATCCACCATCCAATCCAAATATTTCATCACCTAAGTACAATCCAAATGCCAAGTGTGCATATCATTCTAACAGCCCCGGGCATGAAACTGATCAATGCTGGGCTTTGGAGAATAAAATTTAAGATCTGATAGACAATAAAACAATTTAATTTGATCCACCTGCTACTCCAAATGTGATAACCGCACCAATGCCAAATCATGGCAAGGGTGTTAACACAATTGCTGATACTACTTTCGTCTCTTCCATTGAAGATTTAACAACTCCATTAACTATTGTGAAGGTTAACTTGCTGAGAGTCGGGGTGTTCGCTGGCTATTTTAAAGATTGTGTTTGTGCGATCAATAAGTAAATGGGCACAAGTGGCTGAAGGAAGGTGTGCAATGCCTGATAGATAGCCGCGAGATTCTGTTTGAGAAGATTCCTACCATCAAAAGTTTAACCAACAAAACTGAAGACTTGTCCATAATAACCATCTCCAATAAGCCTCTTAGGATTCCCTCAAAGGATCCATAGCTTAAACAACAAAGAATGTATTGACTTGATGAAATCCCAAAGCAAACCTTAACCATCTGATAAGTATGATCATGAGAAGAAGATCTTGATTCAATCCTCTAAGCCTATTGAAAGGAATGTCTTGTGGAGCAAGCAATTAGGCGAAACCCTAAATGATGATGAACTTGTAATGAGGAAAGAATTGCGATCCTTGTAGCTTTGAGGAGAAAACCTAACACAATGAACCATTGTTGAATAACCAAAATCAATGCCCAGGCATAACATAGGAGGTACCCTGGTTCTTTGGCCCTGAGTACTTATTTATGCATAAATGACTTGAAATGTTGAGAGGAATAAAAATCTAGCTCAAGAACACCCTCACTTATGATGAAAATCTTAAGCACACAATTTAAACCTTAAATCACTTATTACTTGAAGAAATTATGATGAAGACAACCTTGTAGCTTAATGAATCTTGCCAAGGAAGATATCCATGTTTTTTCTGATCCAAAACCCTAACTTCATACCAAAAGTAATGAGAAAGTCAGTTGAATCAACTTGATAGAGGTAATAACCTCAATTCATAGGAAAAACTCTAAGGTTATTTAATTACATTATTATTTTTTCTCTTTTCAACAAATGTTATTTAATATATTAATTAATATTTAATATTAATTACTCCAACTTATTACTTCACCACAATTTCTATGTATTTCAACTATTTAAATCAACAAAAATCATTAAAAAAAAAGTTTCTCACATATAATATTTATCCATAATTTGTCATGTGCATTCCGCGGGATGGAAATTACCAGTTTCTTATAATAACTCAATTTTCTAAATGGAAATTACTTGATTATATTCACTGTGTGAATACGTAGTATGTGCAACCTTCTTTGAATTTAACATTATTTTTCTTTTTTATTAAATTCTATTGATTGTTTTCCTTTTTTAATTATTTATATTAACTATATCTTTAATAATAAAGTCATATTGAAAAGCTACATTAACAAATGCATGTATGCATAACTTCAAAATATTTACAAAATTAATTAATTTCATTTAATTTATTATTCAAATTCATAATCTCAATATTAAATAAATGAAGAAATCAGCTATTTATAACTTAATGTGAAAATGATACAATAAAAGATAGTTTAGTTTATAAGAATAAAATATGTTTTTTAACAATAATTATTATATTTTTTGTATAATTAAAAAAATATATATATACTTAAAATAATGTATGAATTTAAACATACAAAAAAATATTTTAATTTAAAATATAATATTTTTTAAGAAAATATATAAAAAAAATGAGCTATATATTATTGATGTAATATTTTCACTAATATATATTATTAATGTACTTATAAATTAATCAGTAAAAGCATCAATACATTTTTATTTATATTATTATTAAATTGCTAATGTTTATAACATTCTTTTAAAAAAATTCCTTTTAATTGTCAATTATTATTTTTAATGCATTTAACTATAACATTTTTTTTATTTTCTTCTTTTTTACAAGATTATGTATAACGCATTTATT